>JAQQSO010000990.1:192-15206 GCA_028658305.1 Pachyuromys duprasi
CTAAGAAAGCGCCAAATTGATGTCCAGAGTGGTTGTACAAGTTTGCATTCCCACCAGCAATGGAGGAGGGTTCCTCTTTCTCCACAACCTCTCCAGCATGCATTGTCACTAGAGTTTTTGATCTTAGCCATTCTGGTGGGTGTAATAAAGCTAATAATTTTCATCAAGTACTATCACAATTATTCTTTATTTTATTTATTTTTTGGGAAAATATGCCTTTAATTTTTGTTACTTATTATTTATTAGATTGGAAGTACATTTTAATAGTAGGTATAAAGTCCCAGAAGAGATAGTATATAAAATACACCCCTAGTGGTCATCTACTTTATAACCTTTTCTCAAGTAATGGGTCCAATAGCAAATGGCATAGTGCTAGATTTAGTGGCCCATAACTGATTCTTTTTTTTTCCTTTTTAAATTTTACTTTATTTTTATTAATTACAGTTTATTTACTTTGTATCCCAGCTATAGAACCCCCTCAATCTCCTCCCAACCAAACCATTCCTCCTTCTTCTCCTATGCCCCTTCCCCAGTCCAATGATAGAGGAGGTCCTCCTCCCCTTCCATCTGACCCTAGTCTATCAGGTCTCATCAGGTCTGGCTTCGTTGTCTTCCCTTGTGGACTGGTAAGGTTGCTCACCACTCAGGTGAAGGTGATCAAAGAGTCAGCCACTGAGTTCATGACAGAGACAATCCCTGTTCCCATAACTAAGGAACCCACTTGGAGACTGTGCTGCCATGGGCTACATCTGTGCAGGGGCTCCAAGTTACCTCCATGCATGGTCCATGTTTGGAGTATCAGTCTCACAAAAGACCCCTGTGCTCAGAGTTTTGGTTCTGTTCCTCTCTTGTGGAGCTCATGTCCCCCCCATCCCTGGTACTACTATCTTCCCCTTCTTTCATAAGATTCCCTGCGTTCTTCCCAAATTTCGTTATGAGTCTCAGGATATGTTTTGATACCCTGCTGCATAGAGTCTTTCAGAAGCCCTTTGTGGTAGGCTCCTGCCCTGTTCTCTTGTTTTCTTCCTCTTTCGATGTCCATACAATTTGCCTTTCTGAATGAAGATTGAAGATATTACCCAGGGTCCTCCTTCTTGATTAGCTTCTTTAGATGTACAGACTTTACTATGATTATCCTATATTATATGTCTACTATCCACTTATAAATTAGTATGTACCATGTGCTGGAGCCCGCCAGCAGAGCAGAACGGGGTTCTGAGTCGGGAGTGAGGATTGAAGTTAATAATGTACACTACACATATTATGTTCTGAGAGGCTTCTGGCAGCTTTCTCGGCGCCAATGCGCCCTGTACCCAAAAAGCCCAGAGGCCAGATAGACTTGTTTATTTATACAAACAGCTTACACAATGGGTTAACTTTTACAAGGAAGTGAGGCAGAGTTGAGATTTCAAACAAGCTCTACCACCTGCTGTCACAAAACAAAAGGCAGAGGGACTTGCAAATTCTTCCCTGACTCCAAGGGAAGGGCTGGTGAAAGCCTGTCTTCCCTGCTGAGACTTGAATGACAAACAGCGGCCAAAAGCTGCTGTGACACAGCCCAGGACAACCATGTATGTCTTTCTGTTTCTGGGAAAACTCACTCAAGATGATCTTTTCTAGATCCCACCATTTGCCTGCAAATTTCATGATTTCCTTGTTTTTAATCGCTGAGTAGTATTCCATTTTGTAAATGTACCACAGTTTCTATAACCATTCCTTCATTGAGGGACATCTGGGTTGTTTCCAGGTTCTCGCTATTACAAATAAAGTTGCTATGAACATGGCTGCGCAAATGTCCTTGTTGTGTACTTGAACATCTTTTGAATATATGCCTAGGAGTGGTATAGCTGGATCTTGAGGTAGCACTATTCCTAATTGTCTGAGAAAGCACCAGATTGATTTCCAAAGTGGTTGTACCAGTTTACATTCCCACCAGCAATGGAGTAGGGTTTCTCTTTCTCCACATCCTCTCTAGCATGTGCTGTCACTTTAGTTTTTGATCTTAGCCATTCTAATGGGTGTAAGTTGGAACCTCGGCGTCATTTTGATTTTCATATCCCTGATGACTAAGGATGTTGAGCATTTCTTTAAGTGTTCCTCTGCCATTCGATATTCCTCTATCGAGAATTCTGTTTAGCTCTGTACCCCAGGCTTCTGTAGGTCTGAGGTTGGAGCTCTGTGCCCCAGTACCCAAGCAATAATCAGTGGCAGGTGAGCACAGCTCTTATGTGTGCACAGGAGGCTAGAGCCTGGAGTCTGTGTGATCCAGAAAGTTTTCTGGAGCTGGGTGTCCTGAGGATGGACCTGAAGTTTCCCCTACCACACCGTGGGATTTCCTCCCAACCAGGGAGATCCAGTCTGTTCTGTTTTCGGGTCCACAGTTCAGTCTGGGGTGTTGCATAGAGAAAGCTGGCACAGGTGAGCCGTGGCTCCAAGCTAGCAAGTGGGTGCCTGCAGGAACCTGGGAACTTTTCAGGAGAACTTTTCCGTGTGTGTGTGTGTGTGTGTGTGTGTGTGTGTGTGTGTGCTCGTGTGAGCATGTGTGTGTATGTGGATGGGTTGGCTGAGTGCTCTGAGTTCGGATATGCTGTTTCCCTTACTGTGGGGTTTCCTCCTGACAGGGAAAATCAGTCTCTGGTGCCTTGGGACCCACAGTTCTGTCTGGACTGGTGAGTTGGAGGCTTAGCAGGTCTCTGCTAAGGGATGGTGATTGAGCAGCCCACTCTAGGTTGGCATCTGAGTACCTGCTGGACCCTGGGACCTTTTCCAGGGATTGACTTGGCAACCTGAAATCCCGATTTCTTCCTTCACCATGGGGTTTTCTCTAGACTGGAAATCCCAATCGCACATCTTTTGGTGCCCTCAGTTCAGCCTGTGATAGTGATCAGAACACAGAAGCATGTGGCTCTGGGCTGGTGACCAAGTGCCTGTTGGAACCCAGGAACTCCGCCGGGGTTTGGATAGGTCTGAACCTGATTGATTCCCACATCATGGAGTTTCCTCTCACCTGGGAAACACAATCACTGGTGTTTTATGGCCTGGAGTTTGGTCTGTTTGTCCCTGTGCCATCACTGCTATTCTGCTCCTCACACCCAGTGTCCTCCCTGCTCTGCCATTTTGGATCTCCATCATTTTTTTTTTTTTGTCTCATAAATTTATTTCAGTTTCTTGTATTTGTTATAAGAAATCTATCGTTTCTCATAATTTCCAAATTCTGTGTCTGTTAATAATTGATTTTTCTCTAAAAAATGACAAGTGGTGAATCTGCATAGACTTTGATAGCTTTAAAATATTGCTCCAGAATCTGGAAAATATCTAAGCTAATAATTGAACTGGCTGTTGACATAAGAACCTGAGTTCAAATCCTATCACTCATGTTTTGCAGCTCACAGCTGCTGGTAAATTTGTCACAGAGGTATCCAACGGATCTTTCTGGCCTTCATGGTTATTTGCAATGAAATGTGCTTTACACTGATGCAGGCACGTGCGCGCATGCGCGTGTGCACACGCGCACACACACACACACACACACTAATTAAGCTATTTTTTTCACTTTAAGACTTGCATAAAGCCAAACTGACAATGAAGAATGGAAATGAAGGAGGATGATATCATAGCATACAGACAAGTGAACTGAATGTAGTACCAGCCTACAAAACACTAATCTTTTTCTATGTGACAGTTATGTGAAAGCATGAGCGCTTCTGTATGCTGCTGTCTATAAATAAAAGCATCGAAAAAGCAGGTACTAGAGTCCTTCATCCAATAGAGTATTGGCTTTACCACCTGTCTTCAGGACATGGATTCCTGGTTGCCTTTATGGTGGCTGCCTTACTAATAGCTCTCACATTCAAAGCTCTTACTTTTCTCTGTGTTCATAATGTTCAGGTCTCCTTGGCACCACCTAAATTGTTCAGATATTGGTTCATCAAGTCTCTTTTCTATTGCCTCATTTTGAAAGTCCTGTTGAGCTTCAATGTGCACAAAGGAATGCTCAGATAAAGTAAAGGAGAAATGTAAGAGTAATGAGAGTATTGTCTTCCTCCGTTCCAATAAGAACATTTAAGATACTTGTAAGATTTCTTACTCCTTTGGCTCTCCTTTTATTACAATACCTTTACTAAAATTGGCAAGTAGAAAAAGAGCTCTTTCAGTGGGAACTTTGTACTACTAAAAAAAATAAAAGCAGAGGTTGCTGATAGGAAAGAAGGAAGCTAAATGATTTTCTTTCTCTCCAAGGGTCAGCCTCATATAAACTGTGCCTTTTGTAAGTCAGCTTTGTCATCTTGTAGTTTTCATGGCTTGCAAATACAAAACAGAAAGAACATAAAGCTATATTGTATTTATATGGGATATAGCCCAGTCTGTAATGCTATTATAGTAGATTTAAGCATGCTCAGTAGAGTGAATTCCAACCATATATTATTTTGCTATGTCTGAAAGAAAAAGAACTATGCTTCCTTTAAAAAATAAACAATGATAGAGATCAGGAAACTGGATTATAAAATTAAGAATATATATATATATATATATATACACACAAACATGTATACATGTATATATACATATAGATAGATGTGGATACATAGATAGTACAAAGATAAGATATAGATAGATGTATAGACACATACATAGATAGGCAGGCAGGCAGACAAATAGATGATAGCTATACAGATAAATAGGTAAAACTAAAGATAGATTTAGATATATAGATATTGAAACAATATTTATCTGAGTAAGTTATTGGTTGGTTGACAATTTTGGATTGATATCAAGATGGGATTATGTTTAATATTATCATCCAGACTGATAGTACTAACTCTTCACTTAAAGAGCTACACAACAGAATGGCAGAGAAACACTAAAAGAAATGATCAATGTCCTTAGTCATCAGGGAGATGAAATCAAAACGACCCTGAGATTTCACTTTACACTCAACAGAGTATCAAAGCAAATACTGATACTCATAGGAAAACTTTGGGCAGAGTGCCTGGAATCTTAGGAAAGAAGTGGGAGATAGTAAGACCTGGAAAGGACAGGAGCTCCACAAGGAGAGCAGCAGAACCAAATTATTGGGGCACAGGCTTCTTTTCTCTGACTGATACCCAAGCCAAGGACCTTTCATAGATATAACCTAGAATCCCTGCTCAGATATAGCCCATGTCAGCTTAATATACAAGTGGGTGCCCTAGTAACTGGAACAGGGATTGTCTGTGGCATGCATTCAGTGGCTAGTTCTTTGGCAGCCCTCCCCTGATGGGGGAGCATCCTTGCCAGGCCACAGAGGAGGACAATGCAACCAGTCCTGAATAGACCTGATAAATTAGGGTCAGATGGAAGGGGAGGAGGACCTCCCCTATCCGTGGACTTGGAGAGGGGCACAGGAGGGGATGAGGGAAGGAGGGTGTGTTTGAGAGGGAATGAGAGAGGGGCTACAGCTGGAATACAAATTTAATAAACTGTAATTAATATAAAAATAAAAATATAATTAAAAATAGCCACACAATATGCTAACAAGGCTTCCATACCAAAAGTCTTAGGTATTATTACATGTTATTTAAGACTTGGAGAAAGGTTAATATATAATAAAGAAATGTAATAAGCTGACATGCACTTATTTCTGCATTTAATAACAGGATATTTTCTATTATATGACCAACAAAGCTTTAATCTAAAACCACTTGTATGGATTTTAGGAAGACCCTAATCTTTCTTTTAAATACAATTCCGTATTTCCTAAGATAATTCACTTTAAAACTTATATCTACAACTTCATTTTCTGATCCTTTAAAAATTAGACTATTTTTTAATCCTCTGGAAGCATCTCTGTGAGGTGTGACCATCAGTATATTGGTCTGCATGTCTGTGAAACCATGGGGTGAACACTGGCAGGTGCGCTGAAGGAATTGAAAACTACCATTGTCTGGAAAATGGAGGTACCCCTTTTCAATGAGGAGATCTAATGCAGTCCTGGGAACATGTTACAAAACCACCTAGTGCTTTGTTTCTTTAATATTCTGCATGTGCTGTTCATAGTGCAGTCTCTCTGTCCTACTGCAAATATCTTGACTGAAATATTTCTCGTCTGCATAACCTTTCATGGCAAAATTATCACTGTGACATGAAATAAAGAGGTTGATAGACATAAAAAAGCAATATAATCCCAAGTTATACGCCTGATTTACTTTTGAGGTAAGCAATTTTAACCTCATTTCTGTATTTATTTGGTGGTATATAAATAGCATAAATGTTTCCCCAGTGTCTTTATTATTCCATTTCTCTAGTGGAAAGAATAAGCGTTGTTTCTTATAAGATCATTAAAAATGTCCTGTCTTTTATCCCTCGTTTTATCATATTGAGTGTTTCCTCTTTTCCTTGGTTAGTCTGCCTAAAGACTTGTAAATTTTATTAAGGTTTTCATTTTTTACTACTGTTTCTCTCTTTTATGTTTTTGTTACATCTGTTTTAATGTTTGTTGTATCTTATCCTCTAATGGCTAGCCATTTGAGTCACTCTCCATTTTTTGTTTGTTTGTTTGTTTCTTGGACTTAACTGTTAGAACAATAGTTGAGCCTTTATGTTTGCTTCTTGCATATGAGGCATCTGCTGATATAAATTAATTTTCACATACTGCTGAATCTATACCCTATAATATTTGTTATGCTGTCGCTGGGGAGGTTATTCCTTTGTTAAAGTGCATCCTACAAAAGCATGAGGAAATTTTATTAAAATTCATGTCCCTAGGGTCATATTAAAAAAAAAAAAACTGGACTAGGTAAATGCTGGTAACGTCCGTGCTGAAAGACAGAGACAGGATGATCCCTGGGAAACCATTGGCCAGCAAGTCTAACCAAATGGACAACTTTCATTTCAGTGAGAGAACCTGGTTCAAAAACATGAGTTGGGAAAGTGAGGATTAAAAGATCTCTGATGTCAACCTCTGGGCTCTCCATCCAACATTACTAACAAGCTGGCTTACCTGTTCAAATACATGTACGTGCATATATATGTACATAAATACACACACACATACACCAGTTTTGGTATAATGTGTTTCCATTTTCAGTGATTTAAAACTCTTTTTTAATATTTTACTTATTCTTTTTTAATTTTTATTTGTAATTTTTCTTCACAATTTATTCATTATGCCACCCTCTTTTCCCCTTCCCCCACATCCATCTTCTTCCCCTAGTCCATTGAAAGGGGTAATTCCCCACTATTGCCATCTGCACATAGCTTTTTAGTCTCATCAGGACTGCCTGGATCCTCCTCCTCTGTGGCCTAGCAAGGCTGCATCATCAGGGGCAAGTGATCAAAGAGAGCTTAACTGAGTTCATGATAGAGGCAGTTCCTGTTCCCCTCACTCAGAGCTTCACATCTAGACTGATCTGCCAATTGGCCACATCTGAGCAAGGGGTCTAGTTCCACTCCATGCACGGTCCTCCTTTGGTGCATCAGTCTCTGCAGGACTCCCTGGGCTAACTGGAAGCTTACATTTAGAAAAATACAAGTATACCCATATTTATTACCCTAGACAAAATTAAAGTCCACGTGGCTCAAAGATCTCAATGCAAAACCACACACACTAAATCTTTTGGAAGAAAAAGTGGAAAGAGTTTCAAACTCACTGCCACAGGAGACCACTTCCTGAACAGAACAGCAACAGCAACAGAACATCAACAGCTCAGACTCTTAAGATCTACAATTAATAAATGGGACCTCATGAAACTGAAAATCATCTGTAGAGCAAAGGACACTCTCAACAGAATGAAACAACAGCCTACGGACTAGGAAAGGATCTTCACTAATCCTATATCTGACAGAGGGCTAATATACAAAATATATAAAGAACTTATTCTTACTGTTTAGTTCAAATTAAAAATATATTTGTAAATTTGTCATGATAGTTTTATCTATGCAGTTCGTTATCTCTACATAAACCACTCCTTCCTAACACTCCAACTCCCCTGTTCTAGCATATATGCAGGAGCACATGTGGTGACTCGCATACACACACACACACACACACTATATATATATATATGTATTTATATATATATACATATTTATATATATACATGTGTACATTTATACACATTTATACATCTTGTAAATTTCTATATGTAGTTTACTATTGATTCTTACTTCATATTAGTGATTCAGTCTACTCTGCAGTGTTCTTTCACTAAATATTGAATCCTGAAATCCACATTATCCACCAACATCCTCAACCAAACCCTTGCTAAGGTAGGTCTGATTGTAAGGGTATTTTTGATTTCATTATTTTTTCATTTTTGTTGAAAATAGATTCTTATCTCATAAAAATATCCAACAACAGTTTCGCCTTCTTCCACTCTTCAAGCCACTGCCTGTACCTATCCTCTCTTGCAGATCCATTCTGCCCATTTCCTCTTCAGAAAAAAAAGAGGCTTCTAAGAGACAACAGCCAACCAAGACAAACACAACCAAATAGGCCACAACAAGATACAATAAACAAGATGAAATACCTCATATTGAGGCTGGACAAGGCAACCCGATAGGAGGAAAAGAGTCTCAAGAGAAGGCAAGAGTCAGATATACACTTGCTTCCGCGGTTAGATGTTACACAGAAACACAAAGTATGTATCAGACCTGGTGCAGATACATGCGGATCCCATACTTGCTGATACTTGCTGATTGAGTCTCTGTGAGCACATGAGACCCCTTCTTAGTTGACTTGGTGGGCCATATTCTCCTGTTGTCCTCCAACCCTTCAAGGTTCCCCGTCTCTCTGAGGAGAGAGACCTGATGGAGACCTCAGGTTTGAACTCTTCATTAAGTCTTGCTATGAGTCTCTGAATACTCTCCCATCTGCTGCCGGAGCAAGGCTCTCTCATGACCACTGGACAAGTCTCTGATATGTGAGTGTAATAGAATATCATCAGGATTTTACTTTTTGTGCCACTTTTCTTTGGTTCTGTCCTAGGTCTCTGGCCTATCCAGCCTCTGGTACCTGAGAACCAAGCAGTGTAGAGCATAAGTTCTGTCTTGTGGAGTGGGCCTCACGTTAAATCAGACAATGGTTGGCCTCCCACAAGTTCTGTGACCACATTGCTTCAGCACACCTTGCATGCTGGACAGATTGTAGGTGGAGTGTTTTGTAGCTGGATTGGTGTCAAATTTTCTTTCTCTGTAGCCTGTAGAAAACCTCCACCTGAAGCGACTAGAACAGAGGGGTGAAGGCTCCAAGCTTGCACTAGTTTAAACTCTTTACATCAGTTGGCTGAGTAAAAGTTGTCCTGGGCTGTGGTTCCCCCATGCCACTTTTCAGAGCTGGGCCTTCTACACTACAATCAACTTGGACTCTCTCCAGGACCACCTTTGCCAACAACTCAACTCAATGTAATACAGTACCAACGCTGGAGGGCTTGCATGGCTAAAAAAGATGGCCGGTTCAGTCTCAGCATCCTGTATTACTAGGAGTCCTTCTTAAGGTCACCCTCACAGATTCCAGGAAGTTTCCACTGCACTAGGTTTCCAGGCCATCCCTTCCAAATGTCCCCTAATTCCAGCTATCTCTCTCCTGTGCTCTTTCACTCCAGTCCTCACACCACACCTGATCTCTCATGCTCTACACTCCAATGGCTCCTACTCCACTCACAAATCTATTCCCATTTCCCAGGGAGATCCATAATTCCTCCCCAAAGCCCTCTTTACCTACCCTCCCTGGGTCTGTGTATTGTATTTTGATTATCATTTATGTAATAGTTAATGCCCACTTATAATATATATTATATTTGTCTTTCTGTGTCTGGGTTTCCTCAATCCATTTGCTTGCAACTGTATTGTGTAAATATTCAACATTTTCCTTTATTCATTCTTTGGCTGAGAAACACAAAGGTTGTTTCCAGTTTCTGATTCTTAAGCTGCTCTGAACATAGTTGAGCAAGTATGTTTACAGTAAGTTGGAGAGTCCTTTATGTATATGGTGAAGAAAAGTATAGCTGGGTTTTGACATAAATTGATTTCCAATATTCTGGGAAACCACTGTATTGATTTCCAAAGTGGATGCACATGTTTACACTCCCACCAGCAATGGTGGAGTGTTTCTCTTGCTCCATACCCTAGTCATTAGGAGCTGTCATTTCTGTTAATGATCTTAGATATTCTGACAAGTGTAACATGGAATCTTAGAGTCATCTTGACTTGCATTTCCCTGATAGGAATGATGTTGCACATTTCTATAAGTGCTTCTCCACCATTTGCGATTGCTTTATTGGGAATTCTCTGCCTATGTGTGTACCTCATTTTTTAATTGGATTATTTGGTTTTTAAATGTATAATTTCTTTATTTATTTTTCTTTCTTTTTTTCTAATTTATATCTTAACAACATATAATAAAATAAGATAATCAGTAAAAATTTAAACATTCTTCTTAGGTCTAAATTTGTCCTATACAACAGATAGTTAAACTATAGAAACTGGTCAATAATCTATCTATATCTAAAAGAAATTATTAGAAAAAATGTTACCATGTAAATACACTAATTATAATTCAGGTACTCTATGTGTTGTATCAGCACACTTAAAGGAGTAGCCCATGAGAAAGTGGGTCAGAGGACTCTGGTTGTTACTTCTGTTTTTTCAGTTTTGTTTTGGGAGGTGGGGAAAGATAAATTTAACTCTAATTAATATATTTTTTAGAATGTTCAGTATCTTTAGAAGCAAGTTAAATTATTAGTTTCACTGATACCCTTCAAGTCTAGATTTGAGCTCTGTTGATTTGGTTTGCTTTATTTAGTGTAATGTGGACTTAAGATGTTTGTTTGTTTGTTTTGTTTTTTGTTTTCCCTCAGTCTCAGCATCATTTAATTTTAGAGAAAGATGAATAGGTTTGTCCTCTCAAATAAATCACAACCTAACTTTGGTCACCTGTAGCTGTCTTACAAGGCATCACCAGGACAGTTCTCCAATATCTAGAATGAGTTCCTCTCTAGGATACCATTCAGTTCAAATGATTGCTCACAAATACCAAGCCCCTTTTCCTAGAGCAGCCTTAGAAGTGAGCTTAAACAAAAAGTGAAACCTGTCTACAGTACAGCTCCATTTGTTTCAGGTGGGTCTGCAGTACCATTCACTTTCTGCTGCCCTACCCTTTGAGTGACCATGATGAAAATTGCTCCGTTTCTGCCCTTAGCTCAATTAACTTTCTTCTAAATAAGTAATTTCTGGAGTTCTATCCAGTCTGCTGCTTTTTGGTCTGTTGTGATTTCTTCACTGATCATTTTTTTCCCAGTTTGTGAAAAACTAATGTGTGCATTCTTAATCTTCATCATTTGGCCTTGTTTAAGTGTTTTCATGATTTTTTTCTCTCTCTCTTTTGTCTCACAAGAGCACATGTGAAGCCTGCCAAGTGAAAGTCTGAAGAGAGACATGCTCCATAATGTGCTAGCCTCTCAGAATGCTATGGGGACCTGACAAACATGATTTAATCGGTCCCTCTGTTTTGCTATTTAATTGGCCTATTTACTGTCTATCCCTATCTGGGGTTAAAAGTCATTTTATTTTGTCTAAGGAAAGTCACACAACACAGTTGTCACCCTAGCATGGATGAACATAGGATTTATCAGAGAAAAGCAGCTGTATTACCTTTGTGCTGGATCTGAACACATGCAGACAAGGTATAAAGCAGCCATGCCTGTAGTCTTGCTATGACTATCTTTTAAAAGCAGATTTCAGAACACTGGTCTCTTGCTGTAGTGGCAGGGACACAATGCTGCAATTAGATGATAACACATACAGCTACGGGTGAATTGTTAGAGTGGAGGCTTAATGGAGGGAAATCCCAATGTGGCCGTGTTACTCCACTGTGTATGGAGTGACAGGCCTCCTTAGCAATGGAACCTTTCATATAGGTTCTAGAAAATGCACCGCAATATATAAAATTAGCATATTATAATATGAGTTTATAAGTAGATGCAGCAACATTTGTGTGGAGTTTGCTGTGAACGATAAGAACTACAACAGCTTCATGGCCAGAAAAAAAAAAAATTGTCAATATCACAATGCGAAAAGTGTCTGTGAGTGCTATCTTTGCTTTAAAAGTAAAGCCCACTAAAATGGAATATGAATTAGTCCTATCTTGAAGAATCCCTGTGTGTATCCAAATATTTTGGTACCATTGTTTGATCTTAGGGAGTTTGTATTTATTTACACTTACTAAGAAACTGCTACATTTGTGTTAAAGGCAAGTGATGTATCTCAAATTTTCGCAAACATGTTATGCCAATACAGGGCTGCTGTCAGCCTCAGTCATTGGGGGAGGGGCTATTTTTCAGCAGGCAGTAGGTACAGCAGAAAATTACCAGCAATTAATTTCTTGAAATAAGTGACTGTCGCTGTGACACTTACACCAATTTGGGGCCATAAATCAAAGGAAATTATCAGACATTTATATCCCTTCCCTTCCCAGCAAAGCTCAGGGAACACTGATACCAACCATCATCTCCAAATGCTCAACAGCCCTTTTGAAAGAGAAAGCAGGAATGTTCTAAGAGTCAGACATAATGGGTGACTATAGCAAGCCAGTATGTTCTGGCTACAACAGGGCAATTTGGACACATGAATTCACAGAGGTCATAACTAGATGCACAAGATTTGTACAAAATAAGCCAAACAAAATAAGTCATGAGGGTTTGATATGTTGACTGCAAATAGTAGACTAAGTTACTTAAAAAAAAAAAAACATATCAAGTTGAAAAGGAAAACAAATGAGGGTTAGGATGAGTTTTTAAAGGGAAAAACTTGAGGTGGTAAATTTTATTAAAATACATTATATGGATATATAAAATTCTGAAAAAATATAAAATCTGCCTCAAAAAGAAGGAAAGGGTAGAGAAAGGATATAAGAGCTGAAGGAAGGAGTTGAGTGCCGTATCTCTTTTTCCTTAAAATTGAAATATTTCTTCTTAGGGCCTAATAATCTTTGGGATATGAAAAAAAAACAAAGAGTTATAGCTTTCTTCAAAAATCTAAAAAAAAAAAAAACTTACAAGGATAAAGCTACTGTATCAAAACAGATGCTGAGGCTCATAGCCAAACTTTGGACAGAGTGCAGAGTGCAGGAAATCTTATGAAAGAAGGAGGAGATAGAAAGCCCTAGAGCGGACAGGAGCTTTACATGGAGACCAACAGAAACAAGAAATGTGGGCCCAAGGATCTTTTCTGAGACTGATACTCCAACCAAGGATCATGTATGGGTATAACCTAGAACCTGTGCACAGATGTAGCCCATGGCAGCACAGTTTCCATGTTTTCCTAGTAAGGGGAACAGGGACTGTCTCTGACATGAACTCAGCGGTTGGTTCTTTGATCACCACTCCCTGACATGGAAGCTGCCTTACCAAGCCACAAGGAAGACAATGCAGCCATTGCTGATGAGACCTGATAAGCTATGGTCAGATGGAAGAGGAGGAGGGTGTCCCCTATCAGTGAACTTGGAGAGGGGAATGGGAGGAGATGGGGAAGGGCGGATGGAAGTAGGAGGGAATGAGAGAGGGGGTTACAGCTGGGATATGAAGTGAATAAACTGTAATTAATACAAAAAATTAAAATTAAAAAAAGAAATAAAAGCTACTCATGAAATTTACACGATTCACAAGGCCTTTCCCTATGTTGTAAATGCAGTAAAGAACTGCTGGATGACAGGAAGTTCTCATTAGTGAATGAGCCTGCATGCCTGGTGGAGAGCCCCAGGGATGTAGTTCTCATGATGTGTCACCAGAGGACCATGTTTCTGCCATGCAATTGCCTTTGATTTACCACAATCATGCTTCTGTGAATATCACAAGACCCACATTTCCAAAAGTAACCCCAATAAATACTCTTCATTAATTTAAGCTCTCATGGAAACATTTCTCATTCTTGTTATTGTCACCCATCTGGGGTGAAGAGATGTGTGCCCTTCTCTATTCCACAAGACAATGAATGGCACATGGTTTTCTAGTACTAGGTCAATGCAGAAAAAACAAAGTAGAGATTTATGCCTAATATAATATTTTTATACAGTGATCATAAAGGCACTCAAACAGTTAAACTTCCCTTTTGGATTTTTAGAATTAACTTTGGTGATTGTATTCCCTATTATATTATTGAGCACATATTGATCCCTCACTCTGGACCCCCTACAATGCCTTCCAGGATACTAACCCCACTGTTCTCATCATGCTTGGTGTCTCCTTCTTCTATGACCCACTAGATCCAGTCAGCATTGTCAGTATGAGCAGGAGTCTGGGCTGCCATCAGCTAGACCAAATGTCACATGACAGAGAAAAACTGACTCCTCCCAGTAGACATTAGTTGGCAGCAGTTCCCCAGGTAATTAAAGGAACTTTTGAGCCTGTTCTTTCTCCATGTTGAGTAGCTTGCTTTCATGAAGGGCTAGTGAGAATCCTCTGCTGCTCTGAGATCATAATTGCAGCAACCCTGTCATATCCCTAAGAAATTTCTGCAGAATTTTTGCTCTAAGAATCACATGATTACTACGACCAGCTTTATTAGTTGCCTCATTATAATTTACCAACAGTTATTTATATGTTTTAATATATCTTTTAAATTATTATGTTATCTTTAATTACATGTGCATGTTTACATCTGTGTATAGGTGTGTGCACATGAATGAGGTAGAGTTATTGGGTTCCTAGGAAGAGGAATTAGAGACAGTTCTGTTTCTGTGACATGAACATTTTAAATCAAACTCAAGTCCTCTATAAGAGCAGTAAGTACTCTTAATTGAGTCTTTATTTATGCTCCTAATATCCTTAATTGCAGTCTGTAAATTTTATCAACAATATCTAATATGAATTTTTGCATAAGCATAAATATGTAGAAAGGTATAGAATATTATTATTTTTTAATTTATTTATTTTTATCTCAGTCACAGGTTAGGTACTTTGAATCCCAGGTGTAGCCCCCTCCCCCATTCCCTCCTACCCTCCCACTCCCTCCCTCATCTCCTTCTTCCCCGCCCCCTCCAA
>JAQQSO010000991.1:0-32072 GCA_028658305.1 Pachyuromys duprasi
AACCCACTTCTGGGCCTTGGAAGAGGGAATCTTCTTTTTTCCTCTATTCCTATTATTTTTAGGTTTTGTCTTTTTATGTTGTCTTGAATTTTTTGGATGATCTATGTTAGGAATGTTTTAGATGTAACATTTTCTTTGACCAATACATCTATTTCTTCCATTGTATGTTCCACACCTGAGATTCTTTCTTCCGTCTCTTGTAGTCTATTCATTATGGTTACCTCTGTAGTTCCTGTTTTCTTCCCTAAGTTCTTTCTCTCTACAATTTTCTCCATATGTGTTTTCTTTAATTTTTCCAATTCTACAGATCTTGAGCCATTTTGCTTATTTCCTTCACCTGTCTGATTGTATTTTCCTGTTTTTCCTTCAATTCCTTCAGCTGTTTGTTTGAACCATCTTCTGTTTCTTTTATTTCTTTCAGTGATTTAAGTATTTCCTCTCTAAAGGCCACAAACTGTTTGCCTGCAACTGTATTTCTTTTCAGATGGCCATAATCTGTTTGTCTTTATCTTCCTCTATTTCTTTGCGGATGGCCATAATCTGTTAGTCTTTATCTTTTTCTGTTTCTTTACAGGTGGCTATCATCTGTTTGACTTTATCTTCCTCTAGTTCTATACACATTTTATTTGTTTCCTCTACTCCTCTTCATAACCATAGATTAGGTCATCTTCTTGAATTTCAATTATGCTGGCGTGTCCAGGGCTACATGCTCCTGTATAACTGGGTTCTGGAGATGCCATATTGCTCTCTCTTTTGTTGGTTGAGTTTTTACACTGGCCTCTATCCATTGGACTATCTTAGGTGTTGGGTGTTAGTTTCTACTGGTCCCTGGAATCCTGGGGTGGAGAGAATCCCCTTGGCAGGAAGATGGTTTTTCCCGAAGGAAGCCTCCTCAGCTTTTTGGGTTTGATCACCGAATGGTTGGTGTTTTTCAGGAATTGCCACTGTTCACCTCAGCCGTACAGACCTGAGTGATAACTGTGGTCCTTGTTAGTCAAGAGGGCTCTCCTCTCACCCAGAGAAGTCCTGCGAATAGCTGCCCTGCTTCTGGGTTTCTTGCTATAAATTTAGTGAGCTACAGCTATAAAACCTGGGTTCCTCATGGTTTGGTCAGTTTTGTTAAGGATAACTGGTTGTCGCTTGGAGAAGTATCTGGAGGTTGATCTTGGGTTTCCAGGCTTCTATAGTTCTGAGGTTGGAGCTCACTGTCCCAGCGCCCAAGCGGTAGTCAGTGGCTGATAAGCACTGCTCTCATGCGAGCAATAGGAGGCTAGTTGATGTACAGCTAGGTCTCTGGGCTGGCAGCACATGCCCACCGTCCTGCAGAACCCTTTCCAGGGATAGACTGGGTTACCTAAATCAGTCCCCGTTTATTTCCTTCCCTGTGGGGTTTTCTCCTGACAGGGACTACCAGTCTCTGATGCCCTGAGGCGCACAATTCTGTTTGTGACAGGTAGTTGGTGCACAGCAGGTCTCTGGGCCAGCAGCAGGCATGCCTGCTGGTCTGTGGGACCTTTTCCAGGAATAGACTGGGGTTACCTAAGTCAGTCCCTGTTTGCTTCCTTCCCTGTGGGGGTTTCTCCCAAGAGGGAAACACAGTCTCTGATGCCCTGGGGCACACAGTTCTGTCTGTGATGGAGAGTTCCTCCCATAGCAAGTCTCTGTGCTTGTGGCTTTCACCCACCATTCTGTGGAACCTTTTCCTGGGAAAGGCTGGATGATCTAAGTCAGTCCCGTTTCCTTTCTTCCCTGTGGGTTTTTCTCGAGACTGGGACTCCCAGTCTCTAGTGTTTTTGTGCCCACCGTTCAGCCTGGGAAGGTGATCAGGACACGCAGGCCTGTGGCTCTGGTCTGTTGACCGAGACTCTTCTGGGTTCTGGCTGGGTGACCTGAGAGTGGAGCCGATCGAATCAGAGAGTGGACCCGATCGATTCCCACACAGTGGAGTTTCCTCTCACCTGGGAAAAATGATCACTGTTGTTTTAGGGCCCAGAGTTTAGGCTCTTGGTCACTGTACCGAAAATGTTGTCCTGTTTCTCAGACACAGCGTCCTCCTGGCCCCACCATCTTGTCTCTCTCTGAAAGAGCAATTCTTAACATCATATGGAACAACAAAAAACCTCAGAATTGCTAAAACTATCTTGTACAACAACAGATTGTCTGGAGGCATCTCCATTCCTGATCTCAAGCTCTGCTATAAAGCAACTGCATAGTACTGACATATAAACAGAGTGGTGGATCAATGGAATCAGATAGAAGAGGCAGAAAAAAACCCACACACCTATGAATACTTGATTTTTGACAAAGAAGCCCAAACCATACAATGGAAAAAGCCAGCATCTTCAACAAATGGTGCTGGTCCAACTGGATGTCTGCTTGTTGAAAAATGCAAAAAGATCCATGTTGATCACCTTGCACAAAACTAAAGTCCAAAATGGGTCAAAGATCTCAACATAAAACCAGACTACTAAATCTGTTAAAAGAAATATTGGGGAAGAGCCTTGAACTCATTGGCATAGGAGAGTACTTCCTGAACAGAACACCAACAGCTCAGGCTCTAAGTTCAACAATTAATAAATGGGATCTCATGCAACTGAAAAGTTTCTGTAAACAAAGGACACTGTCATCAGAATGAAACAACAGCCTACAGACTGGGCAAGGATCTTCACCAACCCTGTATCTGACAGAAGGCTAATCCAGAATATATAAAGAACTCAAGAAGTTAAACGGCAAAATATCAAGTATTCGAATTAAACATGTTGTATAGAGCTAAATAGAGAGTTTTCAGTAGAGGAATATCAAATTGCAGAGAAACAGTTAAAGCAATGTTCAACGTCCTTAATTATCAGGGAGGTGCAGACCAAAACAACCCTGAGATTTCACCTTACAGCCATCAAAATGGGTGAGATCAAAAGCTCAAGTGACAGCACATGATGGAGGAGACGTCTGGAAAGGGGAACCCTTCCTCCATTGCTGGTGGGAATATAAACTTGTACAACAACTTTGGAAATCAATCTGGCACTTTCTCAGAAAATTGGAATATTGTTTCTTCAAGATCCAGCTATAGCACTCCTAGGCATATATCCAAAATATGCTCAAGTATACAACAGGGGCATTTGCTCAACTCTGGTTATAGCATCTTTATTTGTAATAGCGAGAATCTGGAAACAATCCAGATGTCCCTCAACTGAAGACTAGGTACAAAAATTGTCCATTTACACAATGGACAAACAGGAAAATCATAAAATTTGCAGGCAAATAGTGGGAACTAGAAATGCTCACCTTGACTGAGGTATCCCAGAAGCTGAGAGAAACACATGGTATATACTCACTTATAAGTGGATTTTAGGCATATAATATAGGATAAACATTCTAAAATATGTTCACCTCAGGAAGCTAAACAAAGAAGACTCTGGTTTAGATGAATGGCAAATGGGATGGACATTGGAATTGAGAGACACCAGGCAATAGGACAGGAACCGACCACAAAGGGCCTCTGAAGACTCTACCTTACAGGGTATCAAAGCAGATGCTGACACGCAGACAAACTTTGGGCAGAAAGCAAGAAGGGAGAGATAGGAAGACCAGGAGGGGACGACATCTCCACACGGAGGACAACAGATCAAAGAAATCTAGGCATAGGAGTCGTTTCTGAGATGGCTACTGCAACCAAGGATCATGCATGGAGATAACCTAGAATCTCTAGTACCTCTACACAGATGTAGCCTATGGCAGCTCAGTCTCCAAGTGGGTTCCCTAGAAAGGGGAACAGGAACTGCCTCTGACATGAACTCAGTGGCTGCTCTCTGCTTACCTCCCCTTGATCGGGCTGCAGGCTTACCAGGCCACAGTGGAAGATAATGCAGCCAGTCCTGATGACACCTGACAGGCTAGGGTCAGGTGGATAGGGAGAAAGACCTCCCCTATTAGTTTTCTTGTAGTGGGATATAAGAGAACATGAGGGAGGGTAGGATTGGGAGGGGACGATAGAGTGGGATACAGTGGGGATACAAAGTGCATAAACTAATTTATTAAAAAATAAATTAATAAAATAGTCTCAACATTCTAATAAAATTCTAGTGAAGAGACTATAGACATACATCAAAACTATTATCCACTGTGAACAAATTGCTTATCCCTGATATGGCACAACATAAGTCAATAAATATAAAAACCACATAAATGATATATAAACAAAAATCACATGAATATCTCAATAGCTTAAACAAAACAAACAAACAAAAACAAAAATCTTTGAAAAAAAATCTTGAAAAAATCCAAATGCCTTTATCATAAAAGTTTCAAAAGTTGCAAGGCTGGAGGCAATACCTCTCAACACAATAAAAGCTGTAGGTGAGAAACCTGCATCCAAAATTATCCCTAATGGAGAAAAGATCTAGGCAAGTTTACTCAGGTCAGAAGGTTGTCATCTATGTTCACCACCCCAACTCCTTTTCAATATTTTGCTCAAGGTGTTAGTTTAAGCAATAAAGAAAGATAAGTAAAGGAATATAAATAGGGAAAGTAGAATTCAAACTGTCACTCTTTGCAGATGTAATAATTACAATTCCCCAAAATTCTATCACAAAAATTTATGAAATGGTTAACAAATATAGCTGTGTGACAGGATACAGAATCAACTTGCATAAATCTGTTTACTTTTGTATATACCAACATCAAAAATTCAAAGGAGATCTTGAACATACTCCCATTCAGAAATGTCTGAAGGAAAGTAAAATATCTAGTAATAAACAGATGAAAGAAAAAGAAAATACACCTACTTCAAACACCTTAAGAAATCAAGAAAAATACTGGAAAATGAAGAGACATCCTATGTTCTTAGACTGATAAAGATAAAATTTTGAAGATAACCATTCTACCAAAAGTTATTCACAAATGCAATAAAAAGCATAATCTCAGTCTTCACGGATAGAAACAATAAACTTCTACCCAGTTCCCTCTCTTCATCCACTTCTTCCATTTATTCTGTTTTCTATCCTGAGTGACATTCTGGCACCCTCCCATGGACCCTTCTTGTTACTTAGCTTCTTTGGGTGTGTGGATTGTAATATGGTTTTCCCATACTGTTGGTGTAATGTCAGCTTATAAGTGAGTACATACTATGTGTGTCTTTCTGTGTCTGGGTTACCCCACTCAGGATGATTTTTTTTTCTACTTTGATCCATATGCCTGCAAGTTCCTTGATTTCTTATTTTTAATATTCCATTGTGTAAATTTACCAGAAGTTTTTTATCCATTTTTCTAGATTTGTGGGACATCTAGGTTGTTTCCAGTTTCTGGCTGTTATGAATAAATAGCTATGAACATAGTAGAACAAATATTCTTGTTCTATAATGGAACATCTTTTGGATATATTCCCTGGAGTGGTATACCTGGGTTTTGAGGTAGCACTAGTCCCAGTTTTCTGAGAATGCACCAGATTGATTTCCGGAGAAGTTGTACAAGTTTGCACTCCCATCAGCAGTGGAGGGATGTTCCCTTTTCTCCATATCCTCTCCAGCATGTGTTGTCACTTGAGTTTTTGATCTTAGCCATTCAAGTGGTGTAAGATGGAATCTTAGAGTCATTTTGATTTCTGTTTCTCTGATGGCTAAGGACTTTGATGATTTCTTTTAGTGCTTCTCAGCCCTTTGAGATTCCTCTGTTGTGAATTCTCAGTTTAGCTCTGAACCCCATTTTTCAATTGGGTGAATTGATTTGTTGGTGTTTAATTTCTTAAGTTCTTTGTATATTTTGGATTTTACTGCTCTGTCTGATGTAGAGTTGATGTTGGTATTTTCCCAATCTGTTGGCTGCTGTTTTGTTCTATTGATGATATCCTTTGGCTTACATTCCTGAGATCCCATTTATTAATTGTTGATCTCAGAGCCTGTGCTGTTGTTGTTCTATTGTCTCCTATGTTAATGAGTTCCAGACTTTTCCCCACCTTGTCTTCTAAATGCTTTAGAGTCTCTGGTTTTATGTCAAGGTCTTTGATCCACTTGGACTTGAGTTTCTGCAGGATGATACAAAGAGGTCTATTTGCATTTTTCTACACGCAGACATCTAGTTAGATGACAACCATTTGTTGAAGATGCTGTCATTTCTCCATTGTGTGGTTTTGTCTTTGTTGAAAGCAAAGTTCTAGTATGAATGTGGGTTTATTTCTGTGTCCTTATTCCAATTATACAGGATTGGTCTGCTATCAAGGGTGTTTTATTTTTCCATTTGAAGCTTATGTTAGCTCTTTCACAGTCTGTAAAGAATTGTGTTGAAAAGTTGTTGGGAAATGGATTGAATTTGTAGATTGCATTTGTTAAGAATGCTGGTTTACTATGTTATTCCTACATATCCATGATTTTGGGAGATCTTTCCCTCTTCTGATATCTTCAATTTCTTTCTTTAAAGACCTGAAATTCTAGTCATAGAGGTCTTTCACTTGCTTGGTTAGAGTTACAATAAAATATTTTATATTGTTTGTGGCTACTGTTCAACGTGTTGTTTACCACATTTCATTCTCAGTCCATTTTTCATTTGTATACAGAAGGGCTAATGAACTTTTTGGTTAATTGTGTTCCCAGCCACTTTGTGGAAAGTGTATATCACCTGTATGAATTCTCTGGTAGAATTTCTTGGGTCATTTAGGTATACTAGTATATCATCTGCGAATAGTGATACTTTGACTTTTTACTTTCCAATTTGTACCTTCTTGATCACCTTGAGTTTTGTCATTGTTCTAGCTAGGACTTAAGTAGTATGTTGAAGAGATATGGAGAGGGCGGCATCCTTGTCATGTACCTCATATGAGTGGAATTTAAGTTTCTCTCCAAATAATTTGATGCTGGCTCTCTGCTTGCTTTCTAATGCCTTTATTATGTTAAGAATGTGCCTGATTCCTTATATGTCTGATTTCTCCAAGTCTTTTAACATGAAGACCTGTTGGATTTTGTTAAAGGCTTTTTCTTGTCTAATGAGATAATCATGTGATTTTGTTCTTTCAGTTCGTTTCTATAGTGTATTACATTGATGGATTTTCATATGTTGAACCATCCTGGTATCCCTAAGGTGAAGCCTATTTGTTCATCGTCATCTATATCTTTGATGTGTTTTTGGATTTGGTTTACGAATATTTTATTGAATATATTTGTGTTTATGTTCATAAGTGAGATTGGTCTGAAATTCTCTTTGTTGAGTCTTTGTTTAGTTTGTGTATCAGGGAGACTGTGTCATGAGTTTGGCAATGTTCCTTCTGTTTGTATTTTGTCGAATACTTTGATGAGTATTGGCATGAACTCTTGTTTCAAAATCGGGTATGATTCTATGCTAAAACCATCTAGCCCAGGGAGTGTGTGTGTGTGTGTGTGTGTATGTGTTTGTCAGACTTTTAATTACTGCTTCCATTTTCTAGGGCGCTACTGGCTCTATTTTATATTTTTGTTGATTTTGTTTTTGAAGGAAAAGATTCTCTGTGTTGCCTTGTGTGTCCTGTAAGTAGATATGTAAATCAGGTAGGCCTCAGACTTAGAGATCCATCTGAATATGAATCTAGAGTGCTGGGAATAGATGTGGTCCCCTATGCATGTCTTTGTAGGTTTGTTTTGTTTTTATATGAGTCTGAAATGTAGATATTTGTATATATCAAATCTGTTCTTCAGTTAATCTCAATCCACATGTGGAATTTTGAGATTCAAATGAGCATATTATATTTCTCATTTGGCAACTTCAGGTTCATTAACCCATGCTGCTCTGGCTTCTCATCTAGGGCCACACCCATATACTGCCAGGGACCTCCCATGACTGAGAAACTCATCCACCCTGATTTCTATTCTCTGTTTTCATTTGCTTCTTGCCTCTACTCTCCCTATACCTGATGTCTATCCCCATTACCCTCCCCACTCCCTCTCCCACCCTATCCCTTCTCTCCATTTAATTCAGATACCTATCTTATTTTCTCTTCTGGGTGAGTTTCCTATATCCTCCCTTTGCTCTCCTTCACACTGGGTCTGGATTTTTCCATGGTTATCCTGTAATTTATGGTTAATTTCCACTTATAAGTGAGTTCATACCATGTAGGTCTTTCGGGGTTTGGGATATCTCACTCAATAAAATATTTCCTAGTTTCATCCATTCTCTGGCTGATTGCATGAAGTCTCTGTTATTAATAGCTAATTGGTATTCCATTGTGTATTACATTTTCTTTATCCATTCTTAAACAGAAGGACGTCTAGATTGTTTGCAGTTTCTGTTTGTTACAAATAAATCTGCTATGAATATAGTTGTGCAAGTATCCTTGTGATATGGTAGAGCATCTTTTGGGTGTATTCTCCTGAGTAGTATAGCTATTGAGGTATATGGGTATTGACATAAGTCTACTCTAAATTTTTTTGAGAAACGTCTAGATGGATTTCCAAAGTGGTTGTTCAAGTTTTCATTCTCACCAGCACTGGAGGTGTGTTCTCCTTACTCCACATCCTCACCACCAATGCTATCACTTGAGTTCATGATCTGAGCCATTCTTACAAATGTAAGATTGAAATGCAGAGTCCTCTTAATTTGCATTTCCTTGATGACTAAGGACACCAAACATTTTTTTAAGTGCACCTCAGCCATTAACACTTCCTCTTTTGAGAGTTGTCTGTTTGGCTCTGTGTGCCATTTTTTTAATTGCGTTATTTGGTTTGTTGGTGTCTGATTTCTTCAATTCTTTATTTTGGATATTATCCTTCAGTCAGAGGTAGTTGGTGAAGGCCCTCTCCCTGTCCGTGTGTTGCTATTTGTTCTATTGATAGAGCTGTTTACATTCCAGATGCTTTTCATTTTCATGTGCCCCCTTTGTTAATTGTTAATCTTTTTGTCTGAGCTATTGTTGTAGTGTTCACAGAGGTGTCCCTATCTTTTTTTATTTGGTTGATTAATTTTTGCAGAATATTCAGGTTCTTATTATATACCCTGACTGTCCTGAAACTTATTGCATAGAACAGGCTAGCATCCAGCTCTATGAAATACACTACACCTGTCTCCTGAGTGTCTTTGGAATAAAAGACATGAGAAAATACACCCAGTTTGCCCATTGCTATTATAATTAGGAATTGTTCATACAATTTTTCTGATGTGGATTCAGTACTGTTGAACTGTTTTCTCTCTCTCTCTTTATGTCTCTGCAAATCGACATTTCTCTTGCAAGGCTATATCCTCTGAAAGGGTGCAGAAATTAGAGAGGTGAACCTCACTATTCAGTTTCCTCCTAAAAAGAGTTCATGATTACATTAGAACCTGTGTGTCAGAAAATAAGTAGAACACCAAAATTCTGTGAAAATATTGTAAATAAAGTATACATTTCCCTTATACATTGTCAGTTTCATGCTTTCTGTTGTACACATGTGTGAACATTTTAGAATGCATTGACCTACAATGATGTGCATGTGAAATTTACTCAAGAAGAATGGGCTTTGCTGGATCCTTCTCAGAGGAGTCTCTACAAAGATGTGATGCTGGAGACCTATAGGAACCTCACTGCTATAGGTACGAGCCTGAATTTTCTTTACTTTTAAAATAAGGAAGAAACTCTTTATTCATTATTGATGTACTTCTGTAATTTCACTTGAGGATGAGTAAAAATGAAGGAATGGTTCTTTGATTGACCATGGATCATGGCCTAAATTTTGCCTTATCTCAAATAATAAATAATACATTTTCTGGTATTGTATTTTAGGCTACAGTTGGGAAGATCATAATATTGAAGAGCATTGTCAAAGTTCTAGAAGACACACAAGGTAATTTTCATGTGTAAGGTGTTATGAATATGGTTCTGAGAAAATTTTAATATGTCCTAGAAGATTAAAAGAGAAGGGACAGTGTAAATGAACTGCTTTAAATGTATTTATTGGTGATGACTAACTTGTTACCAAACCATGTACTAACTCCTGGTTGGGTTTTTTAAATTGTTTTCAAGACATTCCTTTAGAAAAGAATGCAAGGAAACAGTACCTTACCCAAGGTCACCATTTAAATCATAGCCTCATTAGAGCTATGTGGTAGAACTACAGTTTGTTTAGAGTCAAGAATGTTGTTGTGGGAAACCATAATCCATATAGCACATGTGTATGATGAATAAAAATCAAATGAGTGAATGCAGTGTGAAATCATGTAATTTATTATTCTTTTAAGGTGTATATCATATTCTACAATAAATACAAGCCATATTTGCATAGGGATATTGAAAGGGACAATGTTCCTCCCAGAACAACTAAAAGATATAATAGTCCCCATTTTAAGTATATTTTTAAAAGGTGATATCTATTATGATTTATATGGGTTATTCACACTTGCCAGCAGAACAAATAATGACACAGAGGCTTTTTCCTATTTTAAAGCTTAGGCAATTTACCTGGGCAGATTCGGAACCCTCTTTTTCCCTTAACTCAAATAATCCTACATGATATCCCGCTGCATGGCCAGCTCTACTTCTTTGTTCATGTTCATGTCCATCTGTTAACTTCACTGTCCTGCTGGTGAATTGCCTGATTTTTGCTTTCTTCTTCCTAGCAACTCTCTCTCTCTCAGAAGTTCTGCCCTGCACTTTGTGCCCTGCTATCAGTTGTCAGCTCTTTATTATTTCCAGTAGATAAGTAAGGAAGGAAAAATGTTTACAAAATATATGAGAGGTGATGATCCATAAAAGAACAGTACTAAAATCTGACCAGCACTTCTGTCTCTGCTGATTCAGCAATCAACAATCACATATACAGACACACTTTCACACAATATGGACCAATATCAATTCATTATTCAACTTCATTAGGATTTCTTACAAACTCACACTTCAGAAAATACAAGTTTTATGAATGTGGAAATTCTTCTGTTTGTCCCAGTTATCTTTGCAAATTTAGCATTATACACCATATAGGGAAATTTATTAATCCAGTCAGTGTGTTAAGACGCTGAGGTCTTGCAGTTTTCTACAAATACATGGTAAAAACATCTTATAGAAAAGAAATATAGTATAAATGTGAGCCAGGTAATATTCTTACCATCACAGGTATTTTCAAATATGCAAAACAACCCATAGAGAAGAAGACCACCGTGAATGTAAAAATAGTCATGAAACCTCAAGATGTAATTCCTCTTTACCTTTACACCAAATTGTAAAATTAAGTGACATGGACAAAAAGATTCATCAGTGTAATGAATGTGGTAAAGTTTTCATATGTGCTAATTATCTTTGCAGGTATGAAAACAGTCATACTGAAGAGAAACCCTCTGAAGATATTCAATCTGATGAAGGTTTTGCACATCACAGTAGTCCCCACACATATAAAAGAATGGAAACTAGTGAGGATCGTTATGAATATTACCAATTTGGTAAAGCCTTTGCACATAAGAGTAATCTCCTAAGACATAAAAGGACACATATTGAAGGAAAACCTTATGAATGTAACGAATGTGGTAAAACCTTTAGACATAATTGTCATCTCCTAAGACATACAAGAACTCACACTGGAGAGAAACCTTATGAATGTAACCAATGTGGCAAAGGCTTTGCATGTAACAGTCATCTCTTAAGACATAAAAGAATTCATACTCGAGAAAAACCTTATGAATGCAACCAATGTGGTAAAGCCTATGCATATAATTCTACTCTCCTAAGACATACAAGAACCCACACTGGAGAGAAACCTTATGAATGTAACCAATGTGGCAAAGCCTTTAGACATAACTGTCATCTCCTAAGACATACAAGAACTCACACTGGAGAGAAACCTTATGAATGTAACCAATGTGGTAAAGTCTTTGCATGTAACACTCATCTCCTAATACATAAAAGAACTCATACTGGAGAAAAACCTTATGAATGTAACCAATGTGGTAAAGCATATGCATATAATTCTACTCTCCTAATACATAAAAGAAAACACACTGGAGAGAAACCTTATGAATGTAACCAATGTGGTAAGGCCTTTGCATGTAATTCTACTCTCCTAATACATAAAATAACTCACACTGGAGAGAAACCTTATGAATGTAACCAATGTGGTAAAGCCTTCAAATGTAACCGTTATCTTCTAAGACATAAAAGGTTACATATTGGAGAACAACCTTATGAATGTAACCAGTGTGGTGAAGCCTTTACATGTAACAGTTTTCTTCTAAGGCATAAAAGAACTCACACTAGAGAGAAACTTTATGAATGTAACCAATGTGGTAAAGCCTTTAGACATAACTGTTACCTCCTAAGACATACAAGAACTCACACTGGAGAGAAACCCTATGAATGTAACCAATGTGGTAAAGCCTTTGTATTTTACAGTAATCTCCTAAGACATAAAAGAACTCATACTGGAGAAAAACCGTATGAATGTAACCACTGTGATAAAGCCTATGCATATAAATCTACTCTCCTAATACATAAAAGAACACACACTGGAGAGAAACCTTATGAATGTAACCAATGTGGCAAAGGCTTTGCATGTAACAGTAAGCTCCTAATACATAAAAGAACTCACACTGGAGAGAAACCTCATGAATGTAACCAATGTGGTAAAGCCTTTGCATGTAACAGTGCTCTCCTAAGACATAAAAGGACACATACTAGAGAAAAGTCTTATGAATGTAACTAATGTGGTGAATCTTTTACACATAATAGTTTTCTCCTAAGACATACAAGAACTCACACTAGAGAGAAACCTTATGAATGTAACCAATGTGGTAAAGCCTTTAGACATAACAGTCATCTAAGACATACAAGAACTCACACTGGAGAGAAACCTTATGAATGTGACCAATGTAGTAAAGCCTTTTTATTTTACAGTAATCTCCTAAGACATAAAGGAACGCATACTGGATAAAAACCTTATGAATGTAACCACTGTGGTAAAGCCTATGCATATAAATCTACTCTCCTAACACATAAAAGAACACACACTGGAGAAAAATCTTATGAATATAGCCAAGCTGGCAAAGCCTTTGCACATAAGCGTGATCTAAGACATAAAAGGACACTCACTGGAGAGAAACCTTATGAATGTAACCAATATGGTAAATACTTTGCATGTAACAGTGATCTAAAACATAAAAGAAAACATGCTGGAGAGAAACCTCATTAATTTAACCCATGTGGTAAAGCCTTTGTAAAGAACTGTCATCTGATAGTACATGAAAGAACACGTTCTGGAACACACTCTGGAGAAGCTTTATGAATGTACCCAGTGTGATGAAGTCTATGCATTTCACAGTAGTCTCTGAAAATATAAAAGAACACACCCTGGAGAAAAATCTTATGAATGTAATCAGTGTGGTATGACCCTCGTACAACACAGTCATCTCCTAATACATGAAAATGCATACTGCAGAAAATCCTCCTAAATAAACCAATGTCATAAAGGCTTTTGATGTAACAGTCATCTCTTAGGACAAGAATACATACTGGAGTGAAACTCTGAATGTAACGAATGTGACAAAGCCTTTGCATGGTATAATAATCTACAAATACATAAAAGAACACACACTGGAGAGAAACTTTATGAATGTAACCAATGTGGGAATGTGTGACATGTAATAGTCATCTCTGAAAACACAAGGAGCACGTACTCAAGAGAATCCTTATGAATGTAACCAATATGGTAAAACTTTTGCTCTTCAGAATCATTTCAAAGCCATGAAAGAATTCATACTGGACAGAAAGACTATGAGTATATTTAACATGGTGAAGCTATTCCACATTTGTATAATCATCATCATGAAATAATTCGTACTGGAGAGAAACGTTATGAATGTGTTAAAATGTGAGGTCTTTACACATATCTATATTTTTCATCCTCATATAATTTCATACTGGAGAGAAATTCTGTGAATATGAGCAATGTGATAAGGCCTTTGTATTCTTGGTCCACTGAATCCAATACAAGTCAAACACTAGGTAAAAGTAAATTACAAAAAATTGTCAACCAGGCACTACTGGCTTATTAGGTCCACATAACATTTTTGGGAGCTGAACTGTGACACCTACCCACCCATTGAACCAGATACAGAGGTTCTGAGCTTGAAAATCATAAACATCTGTGCCATTTTACAACTAATTTTGTTTTAGTCAATTAGGGTTTAGGGATATGGGATTTGCTTATGTCACTGAGGAAGTCACCCGAGGCAAAATGTAGGTTTTACCATCCTACCAATCAAATCCATTTGTTCTTTTATGGTTTGGAAAAGGTATTATGTTTTAGAAGAGAGAAGCTATGGTTTGGGATAGTCATTATATTAGGGGACCATAAACCATGGAATGGAACAATCATGTTTTGGGAAACAAAAGATGAATGATGAAAACTGGTTAGCTATTGGGAAGTCTGCAGCTTTCCAAGGGTCAATGAACATAAACTTAGGTTCACCCTATAATTCAATGGAAGCTGGTATCTAAAAGGCAAAACTGAGGACACATTTCTTTTTCGTGTTCCCACAAATGCATATCACAGGCATCTTCAGATTTATAAGAGAACAGTAGAGAGAAACCTTGCACATGTAATCAATGTGATAAAGCTTTTTCTTAACACAGTTATCTCCAAATACATAGAAGAATGCATACTGCAGTGAAACCATATCAGTAAGCAATGTGGTAAAGCCTTTTCATGTAGTTGTCTTTGAAATGATGAGAAAATGTCATGATGCAGAGAAACCCCATGAATATAGTCAGTATTGTGCCCTGTGGAACCGTTATATAATAGTAAACGCTTTACTGTTTGAGCAATCTGCTAAAGGTTTTGCATGTCACAATAGTCTGTGAGAAGGTGAAAGAACTCATTCTGAAGGAAATCTGTTAGGATAAAAGATTTGTTAAGATCTTTGACCAATTTGCATTCAGTTACAGGAGATTATTTGGAGGAAAATTCTAACGAGTGTCAACAATGTATTCACACATTATGACATCCATCCTTACTTTATTTTCAATTGAAAGTTCATATGACAAAAGGCCTATGAATTTAAACAATAAGGTAACCATTTTAGCTTTCAAAATTCTCTTCTATTACAGGAAATAAATCATCCAGTTGTAAAATTTATGTGTGTGTATTAGTGCCTTTTCTGTAACAAAACACAATGTCTAAGGCAACTTTCAAATGTACTTAATTTGCCTTATGATTCTAGAGGGATATGGGATCACTATAAGATGGGCATCACAAGTGAAATACCTATCAGCTAAAATAAGAAACTTGGAACTCACATCCTCAACCTGCAGCATGAAGCAGAGAGTGGCAACTACAAATGGTATGAGGTTGAAAACGATCAAGCCCAACTCAAGTCACATACTTCCTTCAGGAAGACTACATTTCCTAAACATTCCCAAATGATACCACCAACTGAAAAGGATTCATTTCTCTGACTTCAAGCCTACGTGTTTGATTTCCACTACATGAAGGAATTCATGATGAAGAAAAACTGTAGATAAGCCTGTATTTTCCTCAACAAGAATGAATGTTTACACAAGTAAAACATTCAGAGTAAACATATATGACATCATGTTGAAGTTCTGCCTTCCAAAAGAATTATCTAGAGTTTCTAGATAATGTAGCAATGAGATATATTCAAGAAAGCATGTTGCATATATGTATTGCGATTTTGTGTTCTTAGGCCATGACAGATATGTGAAGACTTGATGACACTTTTGGGGTTTATTTTGACCACTCTTATGTGATGGTCAAGGTCTTGTTGCCAGTTTTGCATACCACAAACATTCCCCACTCAGCTTATTGATACTCAAATAAACTTAGGAAACATTACATCAGTAAAATATTGTCTTCTATTCAGATTATAAACATTGTCATCTAAGGATGGAAGAAAATGAAATGATTTGAATAATAAACACTGTTTAGCCTTGCCTTGTCCCTGATGTCAGTGGGATTGCTTTAAGTTTCTCTCCATTTAGTTTGATGTTGGCTATAGGCTTGCTGTATATTGCCTTTACTTTGTTTAGGCATGTGCCTTGTATCCCTGATCTCTCCAATACTTTAAACATGAATGGCTGTTGGATTTTGTCAAATGCTTTTTCAGCATCTAAGAAGATTATCATGTTTTCTTTTTTTCTTTCAGTTGGTTTATATGGTGGATCACATTGATGGATTTCTATATATTGAACCACCCCTTCATATCTGGGGTGAAGCCTCCTTGGTCACAGCGGATGACATCTTTGATATGTTCTTGGTTTTGCTTTGCAATTTTGCTGATTATTTTCGCATCAATATTCATAAGGGCAATTGGCCTGAAATTCTTTATTGGGTCTTTGTGAGGTACCAAGGTGACTGTGGCTTCATAGAATTTGGCAGTGTTCCTTCTATTTCTATTTTGTGGAATAGTTTGAAGAGAATTGGTGTTAGCTCTTCTTTGAAGGTCTGGTAGAATTCTGCACTGAAACCATCTGGCCATGGGCTTTTTTTGGATGGGAGACTTCTGATGACCGCTTCTATTCCCTTAGGGGATATAGGACTATTTAATTGATTTAGCTGGTCTTGATTCAGCTTTGGCAAATGGAATTGATTAAGTGGAGTACAGACTTTTGAAGTAAATCCTAGTGATTGTTGGATTTCCTCAGTGTTTGTCATTATGTCCCCCTTTTCATTTCTGGTTTTGTTCTTTTGGATAGTGTCTCTCTGCCTTTTAGTTAGTTTGGCTAAGGGTTTGTCTATCTTGTTGATTTTTTTTAAAGAACCAGCTCTTCGTTTCATTGATTCTTTGAATTGTTTTGTTTCTAATTTATTGATTTTAGCTCTGAGTTTGATTATTTCCAGCTGTCTGCTCCTCTTTGGTTTGTCTTCTTTTTTTCTGGGGCTTTTAGGTGACTTGCTCATTAACTTGCTTGAATGAGATCTTTCAATTTTCTTCTTGAAAGCACTTAGAGCTATGAACTTTCCTCTTAGTACTGCTTTTATCATGTCCCGTAAGTTTGGGTATATTGTGTCTTCATTTTCATTGAATTCTAGGAAGACTTTAATTTCTTTCTTTCTTTCTTCCCTGACCCAGCTGTCATTGAGTAGTGATTTGTTCAGTTTTCATGTGTGTAGGCTTTTTGCGATTTCTGCTGTTGTTGAGGTCCAGCTTTAGTCCATGGTGATCAGATAGGATACAAGGGATTATTTCCATCTTATGCTCAACTATACAACAAGGACATTTGCTCAACCATGTTTGTAGCAGCTTTATTTGTAATAGCCAGAAGCTGGAAACACCCCAGATGCCCTTCAGTTGAGGAATGGATACAGAAATTGTGGTACATCTATACAATGGAATATTACTCAACAACAAAAACAAGGAAATCATAAAAATTGCAGGTAAATAGTGGGAACTGGAAAAGATTATTCTGAAGCAAAAAGACACACAGGGTATATACTTACTCATAAGTTGAAATTAGTCATATAATATAGACTAAATATCCTAAAATCTGTACACCTAAGTAAACTAAACAAGAAGGACTACTCTGGCTAAGGTATGCAATACTCATTCAAAAAGGCAAAGAGGATAGACATAGGAGGAGGAAGAAAACAAGGAATAGGACAGGAACCTACAACAGAGGGCCCCTGAAAGGATCTACCCTGCAGGGTATTGAGGCAGATGCTGAGACTCATAGCCAAATTTTGGGCAGAGTGCAGGGACTCTTATGAAAGAAGTGGGAGATATTAAGACCTGGAGAGGACAGGCACTCCACAAGGAGAACAACAGATCCAAAATTTCTGGGCCCAGGGCTCTTCTCTGAGACTGATACTCCATCCATGGACCACTCATGGAGATGGCCTGGAACCCCTGCACAGAGGTAGCCCATAGCAGTTCAGTGTCCAAGTGGGTTCCATAGTAATGGGGACAGGGACTGTCTGTGACAGAAACTGATTTTCCTGCTCTTTGATCACTTCCCCCTGAGGGGGGAGCAGCCTTACCAGGCCACAGAGGAAAACAATGCAGCCAGTGCTGAAGAGACCTGATAGACCAGGATCAGAGGGAAGTGGAGGAGGACTTCCCCATTAGTGGACTCAGGGAGGAGCACAGGTAGGAAAGAGAGAGGGATGGTGGGATTGGGAGGGGCAGAAGTAGGGAGCTACATGGGGGGATACAAAGTGAATAAACTGTAATTAATAAAAATAAATTTTAAAACTGTACAAATGAAAATGATTTGCTACTTTCTTGTTTTAGAATGTGTTAGTTCATTGTTAGGAGTAAAGAGTTGTTCATAACACTTTCTCAGATATACAATTGAATGTCAGAGAATTGTCTCAGTGAGGAAGTTGGTTCTGGTGACACATGATGTTTTGAGTTCAATGTCTGGGTAACTCAGATTTCTCCTATAAAATTTTCTAATATTGAACTGTAGAGATGGCTCAGAGGTTGATAGAAATCGTGTGGGATGAGAGTTACATGGAGGGTTCACAAATCACGCCACACAACCAGTTCCATGTGGGAGGTTTATTAGGGAAAGGAATGGCAGAGACCATCTCTGGACGAGGCAGCAGAGAGGAGGAGGAGCTCCAAGTTCTCCTATAATGTGACCCAGAGCATATGGAGGTGGTTTCCAGTGGCCAGCAGGTGGTCTTCTACGTGGCCTCACAGATGCCAGATAACCAGTTCATCAGGTCCCGTGGGGCTGGCCGTAGAGATGCCTGCTTATGGATCCCAACATTCCTCCCATTTTGTTTTATTAAAAGTGAGGAACTGGGAAGGGGTGATGTGGGAGAGGGCATAGGGGCGATTTTTGCTCTTCAAACTACTTCCTGCCGATTAGGGGAGTTGTCATTCTTGAGGTACAGCTGGTCCCCACCATCAGGGTTATTATCATCTGGTTCTGTGGGCAAAGGTTGATAATCCTGTAGGAGTAACTGATTAATGGTTTGGTTAGATATTTTTTGCATTTGTTGTTGGAAGAATGTAGAGAGGAAGTAAATTAAGAGGGTGCAAAAAGCAAAAGCAGAAAGATGAGCAGGAGATGTGTGAGGAAGGGCAGAATCCAATTCCATATGGGACTCTCAAAGGCCCAAGAGCTAGAGGCCTCAAACTATTCCCTTCGTTTTTGTAAATCTGTCTGTAGTTGTTGCATTTTGTATTTTAATATTCCTGACTGGTTGACATAGAAACAGCATTCTTCCTGGAGGAAGATGCAAAGGCCACCTTCTTTAACTGTGCGGAGATCCAGTCTGCGTTGGTTTTGAAGTACTACTGCTGCCAGTGAGTCAATCTGTCCTTGAAGTGTTAGTATTGTCTGAGCCACTTGCTGGAGGTCCTGGAAAAACTGGAAAGAAAGCTGATAATACAGTTAGTGAGATGGCTAGTCATGCTGTCCCAGTCCTGACAGCTGCCGTGATTCCTGCAACAGACAAGAGGGCAAGATTTGAATTGCCGTCTTATCCTGCTGGGCAGCTATTGAGTCCATGACCAGGACTGAAAGGGGCTTCTTTTCATTTATCACCCCCAGCTCAGGGAATAGGAGCACAAGTGTGCAAACTCCTGACAGGCAGACGATGACAGACCTGAGTGCCACAAAGAATCGAGGTGTTACTAGCAGTTGGGGTTGAGATGAGTTATCAAGGATTATAGTTTTATTACACTCTAAAGAATTTAGCATTCCTACAGTATGTGTCCCAGATGCCTTGAAAGAGCTTGCCACACCAAAGAGGGTGATATGAAAAAGGTAGGGGGTTGTGGCAACACCAGAGTCAGGGCAGTTAGTGAATGGTGAAGTAAAGACAGAGTCACTGGAGAATCTGTCAGCAGTAATTCTGAGTTGGTCCCAGGTGCGACACACAGCCTAAGCTTTAAAACTGGCCACCTGGGTCACATTAAGGAGCTTGTAGGCTGAGGTCAGAGGCTGAAGTAGGATACGAATTGACAGGTTTATATTATTTAGGAGAGGGGATGTCAGAGATGCAATAACCTCAGATGCCAGAGCCTGCCTGCAAAGTCAAACAGTTTCTGTGGGGGGAGGGAGGACTGAAATAATTCAACAAGTCACATCAATAAAATAAAGAAGTTCATGGATCTGCCAAACCTGATTTCTAAAACTATTTCCCTATAGCAGATATGGTCCAAGGTCACAGAGACAAGTTTGAAGAAACTCCTCTTTTCTCTGTCTCAAGGTGAAGGCCAGGGTAAAACATGTTTTTCAATAAATAAGAAAGCAGGTTGAACATAAGATGCCTCCTTCCATTTACCAGATTGCTGACAGTAATTAAAAAGGTCCCATAAAATATTGGAATTTAATGTGCTGTTAAATCAGCCAATTTGAACCATTATTTAAGGAATATGTAGGCCAAGTTTTATTACAGAGGCCTTGAAGTCAGGCTCCATGCCTAGGGTTTTAAAATTCTCGAGAAGACATCCCAGTAGGGATGCTGGAGGAACAAATGGACAGTTCTCATTGGGAGGGTAGCAGTCAGTGACCTACCATAGGCATCCCAAAGGCAAGGTTTAACTCACTAGAGTATAGACATACGTGATGCAACAACTCATCAGCATTGGCCAGACCAAAGACAGAGCTGCCTGTAGTAGATACAGTTTACCTAGCACCAGGACTTTTGTAGGCAAGCATGAGAGGGGGAGAAACCGTGTACATTGATAGGAAAAAAAAAAAAAACTCAACCAAGGGAAAGAGGAAGCCCTAAATGGAGGTCAGGTTAAAGGGAAAACCATAGCCAGTGAAGACTGTTACCATGGGTTCCTCTGTCTCAAAAGGTAGTAGGAAGTTGCTGGATACTCAAGAGTCAGTCTTCCCCTACCAAGAGAAGCATTTATCCTGACCAATCAGGGGAACTCAACAATCCAGCAGCAGGCATATTTGGAATGAAATAGTTTTCCAGAATTTCCAGTGGTGTGCTGGCAACCAAAACATGATGTGGCATCTGGAGGTACCTAGTCCCTGCCAAGCACACCAATGTTAGGATTGTGCAGCAAAGTTACACAGCAGGATCACAAACCATGCCACATGACTGGTTGCACATGGGAGGTTTATTAAGGGAAGGGGAAGAGGTTACAGAGACCATTTCTAGGCAGGGTGGAAGAGAGAGAGAAAGAGAGATTGGAGGTGGTACAAATTCTCTTACAAGGTAACTCAGAGCATATGCCAGGGCGGGGTGTGTTTAGATGGTCCATAGTTGGTTTCACAGATGCCTGATATCCTGTTTGTCAGGTCCCGTGGGAGTAGCCATAGAGATGCCTGTTTATGGATCCCAACATTATTTGCTTTTCTTAGGATGAGTGTTTTTATTATTATTATTATTATTATTATTATTATTATTATTATATTAACCCTAATTATCCATGAGCATTGGAGGTCTTTCCAACCTCTGCACAGGCATAAAGTAAACACTTTTTAAAAATAATACATAAAACAAAAAAAATTTCTGCAAATCAAAGGACACCATCATTCTGACAGTATGGCAGCCTACAGAAACCAAAAGTACTTCTACAAACTACACATCCAAAAAAGGGCTAATATATAAGTATATAAAGATGTAAAAAGGTAAAACAAACAAACAAACAAAAAAACACCTAGATATCAAGAAAACATAAAATCCAAATAAAATGCACATACAGTTTTAAGTAGTGAATTCTTTTTTAAACTTTTATTATCACTTATTACAATTTAATCAATAAGTGTCCCCACTATGGCCCCATACTTCTTCTTCCAATCCCACCCTCCATCCCTCTTCTCCCCCTATGCCCTTCCCCTAGTCCATTGATAGGGGAGGTCCACATCCCCTTCTAGTTGACCCTAGCCTATCAGGTCTCATTGGGACTGGTTGCATTGGCTTCCTCTGTGTCCTTGCAAGGGTGTACACCCCAGGGGCAGGTAATCAGAGAGCTGGCCACTGAGTTCATTTCAGAGAAAATCCCTGCACCCTTACTAGGGACCCACGTGGAGTCTGAGTCTATTGGCTACAAGTGAGCCAGGGTTTTAGTTCGTCTCCATGCATTGTCTTTTAGGCTGGAAATGTTTGTGCTATAAACACAGTCTAAAGAAACAGAAAATGCTAAAACCATTCTATTTTATGACCAACAAACCCTAATACCTAACTCCTTTCATTATATGTATCATCCTTTTTGCTATGAAGAAAAAAAGTTTATTTTGGCCAATCTATCTTATTTGCTGCATTTTTTTTCCATCACTGGTGTGCCCCATATAAACTGCTATATTTAAACTACTGTCGGCTTCAAACATATAGTAAAAGGATGTCATAAATCTGTAACCTCATCTCAGGAGCCCCTCAGGGTTTGTCAGTTGTCTCTCTCTCTTTCAGTTGTCAGAGACAATTGTCAATTGTCTCTCTTTACCCTGTACCAATACACTGTTTAGGGACAGACACCCCAAGAAGAATCCTGAAACAATGGCCTCAACTGTCTATGTGCTTATCTGTACTTAATGATCTCTAGGGTATAAAGAAGATTTCCAAATAGTGGAGAGATAAAATTAATTTTAGGATTTTCAGACATAATTTTTCTCTGAAAAAGACAGAAATGGAATTGTAATGCAGAAAGTCCCCAATAATGTGATATACAGAGAACAATCCCCAAAAATTACGGATAAAAGGACAGTGATTGTTCTCAATGTAGTCAGCTTCACTGGTACTTGGTGAAGCAGCTGTGCTGGGTTCATGATCCTCAACACTTCCAGTGAATATGGCTGTGCTATTTCCCCTTTTCTAGTTTCATAACTTAACAAACCATTTGTAGATCTTTTGTGTGACATGTAGGTCATTATTTAGTCTTCACAAGATGACTGGAAGAACAAGAATCAAAACTTTAAAATGACCAGGATTATTCAGTAATAATGAAAGACAAAGAGTCCTGTCCTAAATCAAAGGATCTCAAAGACTATAGACATTTGTAACTTTAGGAAATAGGATAGTTCCTGATTGATCTGGGCTTATAACTACAATTTGCTGATGCAAGTACTGTATATTTATTGCCAAATCAGAATTATTCCATAGGACATGGAGAGGAGATCTAACTTGTTCCCACTTTACCTTAGAACAATTACATAGAAGTAGAGTAACAGCCATTCACAGAAACTGTGAGCAATAAGAAGAAATGAGTAGTACCCACGGTGGTGGAGTCAGGGAAGTGTATTTTGAAGCACTGATGTGATCAAAGTACAGTGTACACACATTTAGATTCTCAAAGAATGAATAAAAATAATTAATTTTAAAGGAGTCTTTCACAGTTTTACTTTATCTGCATATGAATAACATAGATTTCACTTTAATTCCCCAAGATGAACAGTAATAACTTTTGGGAAGAAGTCTTATTATTAAGCAAACAAGATAAACATTAGAAATGGGTTTTATAAAGAGGTCATGATCTTGGCAGTATCAGGATGCAAAATATGCCAGTCTACACATATCATTGGAAAGTACTATCATGAATTAAATGTGCAATGACTAAATAATTGAATAAGCTGAAATGTTGATTCAATTCATCCACACAGATCCACAGGAGTGCATCACTTGCCTAAGTCAAGAGTACCCAAACTCTGAGAGAAACCAGTGCCTGACAAAGGCAGTGACCTTCCTGTCCTTTGAAGATCCTCTGGGTATGGCTCTGGCCTGCACAGCTTTTTGCTTGTCTGTTAGCACAGTCATAGTTTTGGGGATCTTACTTAAGCACCAGGAATCACCCATTGTTAAGGCCAATAACAGGACTCTTAGCTACATCCTGATCGTCTCCATTCTCCTTTGCTTCCTCTGCCCCTTTCCCTTCATTGGTCACCCAAACACAGCCTCCTGCATACTGCAACAAATATCATTTGTACTTGTGTTCACTCTGGCTATTTCCACTGTTTTGGCCAAAGCTATAACTGTAATTCTGGCTTTCAGAGTCATGAAACCAGGAAAAACAATGAGAAGGTTGTTTGTTTCAAGAGTACATAATTCTGTCATACCCATCTGTGTCCTGATCCAACTTATTCTCTCTGGAGTCTGGCTGGGAACCTCACCTCCCTATATTGACACAGATGTACACTCTGAACATGTTCACATCATCATTTTATGCAACAAGGGCTCAGTTATTTATTTCCAGTGTATGTTGGCTTACTTATGGACCCTAGCTTTAGGGAACTTCATTATGGCCTTCCTGATGAGAAACCTGCATGACACATTCAATGACGCCAAGTTCCTAACATTCAGCATGCTGGTGTTCTGCAGTGTCTGGGTCACCTTCATCCCTATCTACCACAGCACCAAAGGCAAAGCCTTTCTCCATTCTTGGTGTTCTCCATTTGGCCTCCAGTGCATGGCTGCTGGGGTGCATCTTTTTCCCAAAGTCCTACATTATTCTCTTAAGACCTGATAAAAGCTCTTTGAGATGTTTTAAGAACAAAAACAATGAAAAAAATAGCGTATTAAAATTGATCATTTTGATGTATCAGTTTCTCTAATAAAAACCATTAGTATACTAAAATTAAATTATTTACCTACTTTTCAGTGATTTTTTTCTGAAATGGATAAAGAACAAAAATAAGAGTCCTTCACTTTGTCTCATAATCACAGACATTTTATTTCAGAAGAGAAGCTGCTGCTAAAAATACATTTTAGTAAGTCATACGTGTTAATTATTAATTTGTGGGTAATATAAATATTCTAAAAGTAATTTCATGACAGTAATTAAGATAAATAGTACATGAACTAAATACTTTGTTATTTTCAGAGCATAAGATGGCTTTGGGTGATCTTTGAAATTCTTCCATAGAACAAAGAACTTGATCTCTGGAAAGTGTTTTAAACAGATTGAGCCATTCCAGGAATCAGTGTAGAGAATTCTGTAAATGGAAAAAAATAAATATACCACATGACCCTGCTCTGTTTTCCTTGATATATGTAAATATGACTCGACATCCCACTCTAGAAATCCTTGCTCAGTCACGTTCATTGCTATTTCTATTCACAGTATGTAGGAAATGGAAACAGTTTAACCTGAAAAATTGTTAAGAAAAATATCATACACATAAATTCATGCAAGAAGAAAAATATATATAATTTAGGTAACCCATATCCAGAAGACAAATATCTCACATTCTCTACTCTGGGGGACCTAGGTCCAAATGCTCAGAGTTGAGTATTCACCATGGAATAACAGTATAAACAAGAAAACATGTTGGGCAAGCAATACAATGGCAGGGTACAATTGATCTGATTGGGATAATGTTGGGGAGGTACTCTAAATATAAAGGTGGATAAATATAAAAGAAGGAAGTGGATGAATACCAGTTAATATTTATGAAAGAGTCTTAAGTAATCATACTATGATTTGTCTACACAAAATACCTATAATACATGTAAGTCCAAGCACGAATAAAAACATGTTGTGTAAATGGAAAATATACAATGATCACTTTAATAAACTGTAGTAATATGAACATAAATATTGTTAATAATGCACACACATAAGTATAGTTCACCACTGACCAAAGAAGCTTTTCTTTGCCACAACAATCATGACTGAAAACCACAGCCAATCACAAGGCAGAATTCTGGAGAATAATCACACCTGATACATATACAAAACAATTCCCAGATCTAAGGCTTAGTGATTATGCAGAATAAATGGTGAAAAAATTATATAAGGCTGGGGATCAGAGTATATTCTGGTAGTGTGTCTCCTAATAGTACCAGAAGCTACACCCATAAGACTTACCAATATATACATAAAACAAATAGAAATACCAATATACCTGCATAAACGTGAACTAAAAATTGAATACCGCTAATAGACACATGAAAGTGCTCCAGGAAGAAACCATTGTCCTCAATTGTATGCAAAAATTTACAGGGAACTAATAAAGACTGAGAGTACGATAAATATTCTTCCCAGGAAAAAAAACCATAAAATCATGTAATTATCAAACACCAAACAATCAACACTGAAAACATGCATAGAAGTCACATTATTAGATAAGCATCTTATATTTAGAACTCTATATCATAATATATGCACACAATATGAATTAATGAAACAAAGTCAGTGAATTTGAAAGAGAGACAGGAGAAGTGTATGGGAAGATTTGGAAAGAAGACATGAGAAGGCAAAAAATTATGTAATTATAACTTTAAAAATGAACTAAATATTGGTTCATTAGTTCATGATTTTAAAATGAATTACTATTCAGTAGTTAAAAAAATAAAATTTGCAGGTAAATGGGTGGAACTAGAAAAAACTGTATTATCTGAGGTAATCCAATCACAGAAAGAAAAACTTCACATATTGTCTCTCCTAAGGTTCCTAGCTCAAAATTGAGTACGTATGTACTCAGATGTGAGTCCATATCCAGCAGTAACTGCATAAACCAGGAATCGAAAAGGGACCATTTCCAGGGTGAAAATGGAGTTGTTGTGGTGGCAGTAGAATTAGAAGGGTATAAGTTATTTCAAAGAAGAAATGGGAAAAGCATGAGGGGGTTAAAATAATTAGAGTGGTGAGATTAAGAGAAATAAAGGAGCATGACAAAATAACAATAAGAATGTCTGATAAAGTAATATGGAATCATATTAGTAACTATCTACCTAAAACATTTATAACCCATGTAAGTTGTGGTATAAAACTAAAATTTAGTTTAAATGACACTTTGCCATTTTTGATCACAATGGTCCTGCCATGTAACAAAACTCCAACACTAAGCATGAGAAATCCACTTCTGAGTTATTGGTGGGTATTTTCTAAGAAACTCCTCAAACCCTATATGCTACTGCTATTTCCCTTTTTGTCCCAAAGGTGGAAGGCATAATCATATTGCTGATGCCACCAAGCACTTCAGACACAAGCACAGAGACATCTGACCAATTACTGACTTGAACACATCCTTCCTGAGGACTAGCATTCATGTATCATATGATCTGCATCACATGATAACCCTAAGGATGAAGTAGTGGCACACATATCTTGGCAGTAACCAACCAGTGCAATTCCTAACTTCGTCCTAAATATCTGTCCTCATACTCACAGATAAGTGTGATCTTCATCTGACAACTTACGGAACTTTTTTTTTTTTTTGTAATTGAGAAGGAAGGAGTACAACCGTTTAAGAGACAGACGATCAGGTTATTTTGATATAAGATTCCATTTCCTCATAATAGCTACCGTTACACTGGAAAAAATGTGCGTGTATGGGAGTATCAGGAAGGAGGAAAGAGTAGGGTTAATGAAGAAATTATAACTGATAAATAGAAGAAATAATAAAAAGCATAAATAAAATCACTAATGCTTCTTTGCTTATATTTTTAGTTGATGGGATTGAATAAATATTCATGGAAAATAAAGGACAAAATATAGTCCCTCTCTTTCTAAAAATGAGGAGCTGGAAGAATAATTAGTATGTTCTCCCTTTGCAGTGCTTTCTTAGCCCATAATTCCTTTTATGAAATATTTAATTATTTATTTTTTTAATTTTTGCTACTATATACTAAGGGTCAATCATTTGGGACACTTCAACAAGCATGTGGGCTTTCTTGAATGGAAAGCTGGTATTTTTCAAGGTCTGTACTGTAACATAGCACAGAATTATTTCCAGACAAATGCACTCCTTTATTCTGTGCTACTGTGCCTCTTCAAAAATTCCCTGCACGGATGTAGCCCATGGCAAGTCAGGGTCTAAGTGGGTTCCCTGGTAACAGGAACAGGAACTCTGACATAAACTTATTGGCCTGCTCTTTGATCACCTCCCCCTCAGGGGGGTTCAGCCTTACCAGGCCACAGAGGAAGACAATTCAGCCATTCCTGATGAGACCTGATAGACTAGGATCAGATGGAAAGGGAGGAGGACCTCCCCTGTCAGTGGACTTGGGTAGAGGTATGGGTGGAGAAGAAGGAGGGAGGGTGGGATTGGGAGGGGAAGTGGGAGTGAGCTACAGGTGCAGTACAAAGGGAATAAACTGTAATTAATAAAAATTAAAAATAAAATATAAAATATTGACTTTATGCAAACACTCACTTTCTGGGTTTTTATCCACTCTGATTGAGTAAACTTCTTATGGGATCTTTTTGAAGAGGCACTGCTGTTAAGATGAATTAATTCCTGATTATGTAATTCCTGATTTGATTAAAACAATTGTAGAAGGTAACTTGTTTTAGAACTCCAAAAACAAATCTACAGTTTTATGGCTGCAATAAAAATACTTTTGTGGATCTCCATATGCCTCACTAAGAGAAGGGCTTGAGACAGATTTGTTACTTCTGATAATCTCTCATCCTACGGATGGCTCCATTAATTCTTGTATACACCATAAACATAGGCACGTTTACTCTTCCCAAAATGCAAATTATAATGGGGTTAAGCAAAAAATGTATAAATTAAACACAAAAATTAAATATACACAAATTGTTTCACTGTAATTCCATATGCCTTTTCAGCTTATGGCATAAATTACTGTCAGTCTAAATTCACTTTGTTTCTTGGATTGAAAGACAGATAAAATTTTAGTCCTCCACTCACTATAAAATATGAGATATCTGGAGAATGTGTACCTAGTTCTGTACTAATTGAACAGACATGTATCTTCTCATAATCTCTTGGACCCTGTTAAGCTTTAATCCTTCTCTGCCTTTATCATTCTGAACTAGCTACAAACTTGTATAATGGATACAAACATACACAATTTTTATTTTTAATGAAAATACATGTAACCTGTTGCATTTTCAAATTCATCAATATCTGTGATAAGTAATTCCTTTGTATTAGAAATATAAAATCTATGACCAGACAATAAACGGGGTGGAAGCCTACTGGAATTTGCTTCATCCAAAAGTTGTAAATATGTGAATATGTATATTGATGTGTTTGCATGAAATATGTCTGTTTTTATATATGTTACAAGAGTATATGTCAATTCTCTGGCTGTAAGGTGAGACTTTTGTAACATCTATGAAATATGTGCATAAATATGTACAGCTTCATATGTCTGATCATTTGTGTATGTGTGTGGATGTATGTGTGAACCAGCCATTACAGCTGGTCAGGGAAGATGTTTTCCCCAAGAGCACCGGGAACGTGCTGCAGTTTCTGCAGAGGCGATGCTAGCTGACATCAACATCATCATCTCATGTAAGCTTGTGGGAATGTGCTGGTAAAATTTCTTGTTTCATCAATTTTGTTTTTTTTTTTTTTTTAGTGACTGTCTGTGACCTCCTTTCTTCTCTCTCCATTTTCATTTGCAGAGGGTTAATAGGCCCCTAAACCTCTACTAGCCCTGGGACCCTGCCTCAGAGAAAGGACAGAGGATTGCTTCTGAGCCCATAAAGGCCTGAACAAAGTCTCTGAGTAAACAAGCCTGGAGCTTTTTATCAGTCTAATTAAGATCACCTGTTATTAAGTAACAAAAACAGTACTTAAAGAGTGATTTTGATGGCAGAGAGACCAGATAGCCTTCAGTGGCTCAGTTGGTAAAGCACCCTGCTCAAAGACTGGAGATTGGGGATTCACACCTAAATAAAACTTTTGACCTCCTCATCAAGATACCCAAACAGATTAAGTTTAGGTATAGAGAAAGATACAAATATCAGTCCCTGACCCTGAATTCAGCAGTCTAAGTCTTTTCACCCTGGGTATTCACTTCTGGATATTAACAGTTATGAATTATTTTGAGTCTATAATATCATTACAAGATTTCTGCCTTCCCTCTTCTCCCTCCAGGCCTTCCCACATACTCCCCCTGCTCACTTTCAAATTTATGGCTTCTTTCTTCCTTGTTATTTCATGTGTTATAACACATGTATTTTGAAATATAAACTGCATGTTTTTATAATACTATATGTATGTTTTCAGGGCTGAACAATATATCCTTTTATAGGAAAACTAAATGTTCTAAGTGATTGTAGTTAGGTTATAGATAAATATAGGAATGAAAGTAACCTATAATAATCAAATTTTCTAAAAAAAACTCTAAGGAAAGACACAAAAAACAACTAAATAATGGACATTTATAAACATCTTTCAGGAAAAGGCCAGTAGTAGAAGACTTAATTCTACAAAAAAAGTGGCAAAGATTGCTAGACAAAAATTTCAATTAGAATTTTCCTGCCTTCAAGGATAGTGATCTTATGTAGTATTTTTATTATTTCTTTTATTTTCCAATTATGATGTAATTTCAAGCATAATTTCATCATTATCCTTTCCTCATTCCTCCTTCCAAACACTCCCATATACCCCTCGTTGATCTTTTGCAAAACTATGGTGTTTATTTCATTGTTGTTTTACACGCACACACACACACACACAAAGAGTATTTGATCAGAGCAATAGAAACCCTAACAAAGACAGGCACTAAAGAAAATTCCTCAAGACAGGAAATGCTTGCTCAAATCTACCCCATGCTCAAGAATAACTGCCAGCATACAGAATTACTGAATGAAACCTCAGAGGCATTATTAAGGCCAGAAATTTATACACTGAATCCCCAGGATATATCTTTCTCTCCATCATGACAATGAAATCCTCAAGGCCCCGTTACTACAGCACAGAATGTCCACTTCCCCCTCAAATGACTAGCACATCAGTATTCTGAGAGAAAAGTCTGCTTGTGGAAATGCCTGTCTTCTTTTAATTCCATGTCACCTGCATCAATACTGATCTAACAGACACTACAACATGCACTGAGGAAAGCAAAGAATCATTTTAACCATCTTCATTCAACCAAACATAAAATGTAAAAAAAAAAAATCATGTAAGAAGATTTCAGACACATTTACATACTCTGTGACAGAACCCCTTTTCATTTTAACTTATACTTTTAATTGTAAGATGAAAATGTTTTATTGGCTTCAAGACATAAATTACTTACCAATGATGTAAGATCCCAACACTTCCCTGGCATACAAGTGAGGTTTCTCTGCCATGGTTGAAGCCAGTCAGTATTTGTATCTTCTTCAGATCCCATTTCTGTTTTGCTCAATAGCATTTTATGGAGGGCATGCGCCACTGCATACACTGCACACCATATGGAATAGGTAGGCTCAGAAATGGTCATCACATCATTTTTTTCTGGTTTAATCTTTACAGAAATATTTCCTGAGTATGGTTTATTATTTCCACATAGCAAAGCAGGAGGTGAGCGATCAAAATTGTCAATCGGGAATTTATGGAAGTAAGAATCTCCTGGGTACTGGGAGGGTGTAGGTTAACTAGAGAAAATTCATTACCAGGGATAGTTCTTGTCTTTGAATATGAGAAGCTGCCTCTGAAAACGTTCATCAAATCATTCTTCTTTGATACGGACTCTAAATAAAATGTGTTGCTTACCATGTTCCACACCTTCCTTCTGACTGAAAATATTTTATTTACCATGTGGAAAAACATAAATTATTAATATCACTATAGAATACCTATACATTTTCTTGTGTATGTTGGTTGAAGTTCAGCAAACCAACACCAAATAGTACCCACGTTTTAATTAGCTGGGAGTTTTTCTGTAAAACCCTCACAGACATTTGCCTTTCTTTCCTTCCTTTCATCTTCTTCCTTCTCCTCCATCTCTTATTTTTTCTCTTTGCCCAAATGTGTATGGTTCAGGCCAGCAGATGTGCCCAGATCCTTGTGTACTAAGTTGCCAGCACCCTAACCATTAAGCACAGAGCACCTTATCTACTTAGTCCCCAGCACCCTAACCACTAAGCACAGAGCACCTTAACTAATCCTCCAGCACCCTAATCATGATTTATACTGCCCTGCCTGCTCCTGCACATGCAGGCCAGCAGAGGGCGCCAGACCACCCTGTACCTCGTTGTGCACAACCTCACACCCGGGAGGGGTAAACCCTTCTCCTCAGGATGCACACAGGCGGAGTGGGAGAGGAGGCTTGTGTCTCTCTCTTCCCGCCATCCCCTTGCCTGCGGTCGGCCCCACGCTCGAGGACTCCAGGCAGGAGGGCAGTGGACGGGGTACCCCGCAGCTTCCCTGCATGATGATAATGAGGAGTGATGGTGAAGAACTTGGAATAAAAAGGCTGGTGACCTGGGAAAACCAGCAAACCTATTGTGGAAGTCCCGCCCCTTCCGGTTTTGATTCTGAATCTGCCCTGCAAAGAGCAGAGACTTCAGGGCTTGAAAGCTCTGAGCCCAACCCGACCACCTTCCCA
>JAQQSO010000995.1:720-14786 GCA_028658305.1 Pachyuromys duprasi
ATCCATTCCTCAACTGAGGGACATCTGGGTTGTTTCCAGGTTCTGGCTATTACAAATAAAGCAGCCATGAACATAGTTGAGCAAATGTCCTTGTTGTGTACTTGAGCATCTTTTGAATATATGCCTAAGAGTGGTATAGCTGTAACTGTCCTTCTTTATCTTCCTCAGTTTTGCTTTTCCTCAGCTTCCCCAGGAGAAGAAAAAAACACCCTCCCAATTTTTCCTGCTTCTCTTTTCATAACACCACCTTCAGAGGGAAACATCTCAGTGATTTAATAAATTTATTGGCACCTCCCTTGGACCTTCAAGTCCATTTCTTCAACTAATACAGGTCCCTCAGTATCTGTAAAAACATTGCTTATGGAAACCCTGACTATATCTAAGACCACAAACTTTCAAGTTCCATATAGAACTAATAGTTCCATATAGAACTAATAGTTTCAAGTACTATAATTTACATACAACCTCCTGAGCAGTTCAAATAATCTGTAAGTGACTTATAATTCTTCATAAAATACAAGTGTTACAGGCATGATAGTCCTGTATTATCGGTTAGGGAATAATGACAAGGGAATGTCCATTTATTGTGGTGGAGATAGTTGCTATCTTTTGGGGGTTTATTTCTGCTGTCATTACTTCTGCCTTACAGTTTTCTTTCTCTGCTTGTCCTTCTCCAAGGTGACATGTGTACTGTTGACTGGGTTTTCTTACTCCACTTTTGTCTGTTTGATTACAGACTGTACATTACATTTCCATCTTTAACCAGCCATTGGTACTGCCAGGGCAGCTTTAGGGACTGCACAGCCTTCAGCAAACTTTCTTCAGATGTTTTTAATACATACAGATAAACATTTAAATTTTTAAATATTGTCCTCTTCACCAAATTTAGAGGCTTTTCCCAGAAAAGATTGACCCCTTATCTAATCTGCAATATTAGCTGAAAGAAAAATTCCCCACTATGTGCCCTTTAATTTTAACATTTATCTTCAAACTGGTCGGTTGCACAGTAAGGAAGAAGGCTCCCAGTGAGGGACATTTTAATTTTTAATGGTTATTAAGGCAAAAGGTAAAACTCAGTTTCCTTCTGACTTCCTATGCTGACAGTAATAGTTGAAGTTCATAAGAGGGGATGAGTTCTCTCAAACATTGTTGACTCATATGTAATGTCTACTGATAAAATTGTCCACATTACTTCCTTCTATTCCTAGATCTTCCATGGAAATCTGGCCTGGGTTGCTTTAAAGTTGCCGGTATCTCAGTTCTGTTGGCTTGAAGAAATAAAGTGTAACACTTTCTTACTCTCTGAGGAATCTTCCAGGCTCACCTTATCTCATCTGCCTTCTCCGTTCTTGCGCTACCATGGTAGGCAGTAGACAGGGCTGCTCACGCAATCTGAAAATCCTCTCCTCATCCCATGATACATAATTGTTTCTGAGATACTGTTGGGGAACTAAATTTCCAGACTTGTCAAATGTTCAAATCATGTCCTCAGGTTGGAGGGAAAAAGGGAGCAACTTCTTAGGAGTGAGCTAGCTAATTGATAGCTAGGTAGTTTCTGTCTTCTTCTAGAAACTGACAGTCTCAGGGTAATCTTGAAACTGTGAGGTAGCATCTTAACATGATGAAACAGCCTAGGACTCTGAGTCATTCCTTAATCTACCTGAGCCTAACTTAGCTGAGCAGAAAGCAGACATTTTTGCTATCCACTTACTAAAATTTAGGAGTTGCTTATATTATAAGAGAGAGTTGTCTAGCTTGCTGTATACAGAGATAACCCTTTCAATAAGCACTCAGTACCTAAAGAGTCAAGCATACTGTCATTCGCTTTTCTATTTTCATCAATATCTCCACACAATATCTTTGTAAAAACATCCCTCAGTTAAATAATTTCTATCATTGTAACTTTTAAACTTTTACTTTATTTATGAAATTCCTTGAAGCTGCACACTTAATCTATGAGTTGCCAAATGAAACTGGGTTTAGATGCAGAAGTCTTTTGTAGTGATTGTAGAAAGCAAATTAGCTATTTTCATTAACTTTGCCCCAGAGTCATCAATAGAGAGAATTAAATTATTGCTCAATGTGGTGGTAAACACAGCCAATTTCATTATTTTAAGTGGTACTTAAAATGCTTTTTAGGTCTTCAATCATTTGTTATCTTAGGTCAATAGATGAACCATGTGCTGGTCCTTTTGTTCTGTGAAGTTGTACAAAGATGGGGTGGGGTGGGAGTTGCATGAGGAATCAGCCTTAAAATGTGTGGTCCACGAGCTGCAACTGAACGACTCAGTGTCCATGTGAACATCAATGTAACCATGAGATAAACACACCAGGATCCACCCTGTTATCTAAAGTGCAGTGCATAATTATACTTTTATCTGTCTTTTAAAAATAAACTATTTTAAATGATAATTTCATTCAGAATACTACTGATGGATTGCTTTTCTCTCTGGACACCTGATAGTTCAAAGAGAAGGAAGTAAGCTTTTCCCCACTCCCAGATGAAGTATGCTTGCAGCTGATCACATAGAGAACTGAAATGAAACTGTTTCCCTTCTTACCAATGTCAGCAAGGGCACTCTCCTTTCCCACTCAGACTGTGCTCAGACTGTGCACCAGAATATCCCTGGCATTCAACTCCCTGAACCCTTGTAAGGGAATCTCCAGGATGCGGCACCATGTGACAGTTGCTTAGAGATGGTGTTTTTAACAGCTGAGCACAAACTTCAGTTAGCCTACTAATGTACCAGACTGTAAACCATTTTGAAGTGGCAACTTGTCTGAATTAATAGCATATGTCAATGAAAATTCATACATTTCTCACATGGAAATAGTTCATTGCTAAAAGCATGTAAGAACATAGGTTTGTACTATGATAGAGTGGATACATCAGAGCAAATGTTCAGTATTTATTTTCATTCATCAAGTTGCTAGTATATATCAGGAATTATGATACTTTTATGAATAATGTTAATGCTCACACTGAAGTATGGCTTTTTTTTTGATTGATTGGTTGTTGTTGCCTCTGGGGTTTTTTTTTGGGGGGGGGGGAGATTCCCCTTACCCTCTCCTCTGTCTCTTTCCACCTCCCTCTTCACCTTTTTTTATTTAGATGGAGTCTCAAAGTCTAAACACACATGCACCGGAGCAGAGATAATCTTCAACTTCTGCTCTCCTTGCCTAACATCTGGAGTTCTGTGATTATAAGCAGACGATTATATATCATGGCTCTTTTGTGTGGTACAGGGACTTGAACTCGGAGCTTTCTGCTAGGCATGAACTCTGCTAATTAAACCACGTCCTTAGCCCCAGAACTTAAGTTTTTGTACTGCTTCCCAAACTAGTACATTTTCATAGAAATGCATTGTCTGCTTGGCCAAGCGTTTGATAAGATTTTGTTATAAATTTCACATAGGGTATTTAGTCAGGTAGACTTTAAGTCGTTGGTTTTCTTTGTTCATTTGTTTGTTTGTTTGTTATTTTGTGGGTGTGTTGATTCTATTTCAGACCAGAAGGAAAAGGAAACACCATCATCATTACTGCCATTTCATGAGTTGGATGCTGCGTATGTTTCTGAGAAATTATTGCTTTTAGCTACTGCAAGAAACAGCAACCATTCCTATTCAGAAGAAATCCCACCACGAGCCCTCTGTGGCATGGAGCATGCTGAATCTGGCTGCCACTAACATCTGTACATTCCACACTTCCATGTTCACAGTACTTGGATCAGAGATGTCTACTACCCAACATCAAACAGATGAGTCTGAGGAGTGTAGAACAATTCTAGTAGCCATTTTTTCCATGGTGAAAGCTAGATGGGGGCTTGTAGAAAGCCCTTTAGCTTTCCCTAACTCAGATATGATTATTTGAGATGCTGCATGCTCTGGATAGGTGTGGACAAGAACAATTTACTAGTAGAACAGAATAATTTAACCTGTCTTAATTTCAGTTAGCTAGTAAATCAGACAAAAACAATTAAAACCAAATAACCTTAAATGATTAGACATTATGTACATAGAGATATTCTGAATAGAATTATATATACATGCATGAGCATATTGAGAGTTGAATAAGACATACTCTTTACTGTAAAATTTTATTCTTTTAATATTTCAGGTGAAAAACATCTAAAATGTCAATCAAGATTTTCATATGCTGTCAAATTGGATGGACATTGGATGTAGGAGAAAACAAGTAACAGGACAGCCTACCACAGAGGGCCTCGGAAAGACTATACCTAGCAGGGTATCAAAGCAAATATTAAGAAACATAACCAACTCTTTGGCAGAGTGCAGGGAATCATATGAAAGAAGGGGGAGTTAGTATGACCTGGAGAGGATAAGAGCTCCGCAAGGACCAAATATATCAGGGCACAGGGGTCTTTTATGAGACTGTCTCTCCAACCAAGGACCAAGTATGGTTATAACCTAGAACCCCTGCTTGTATGTAGCAAATGGTAGCTCAATACCCAAGTGAGTACACCAGTAAGGGGAACAGGGACTATTTTGGACATGAACTCAATGGCTGGCTCTTCAACCTCCCTGTCCCCTGAGGGAGGAGCAGCCTTGCTAGGCCACAGAAGAGGACATTGCAGCCATTCCCGAAGAGACCTGATAAGCTAGAGGTAGATGGAAGGGGAGGAGGTCCTCCCCTATCAGTGGACCTGGAAAGGGGCAGGGAGGAGATGAGGGAGGGATGGGGGGGGGATAGGGAGGGAATGGGGGAGGGGGCTATGGCTGGGATACAAAGTATATAACCTGTGATTAATATAAAATAAAAATGTTTTTAAAAAGCTCCAGCTATAAAAAAACCTTTCTTGTCATATGATGTGAATATATTGTTTCATAAATATGTATTATATAAATATATAAAAATATAAAATAGGAAAAAAGATTTTCGTATGCTGATTTAGGAGATGGGAATTCAATGCAGAAGTTTGAATTCATTCTTATTGTTCATAGAGTTTTCTAAAAATGTCCCCATTGTGTGTGTGTGTTTGTTTATTTCTGTATGTGTGTGTGTTTGTTTGGGGAACGTTATCGATAAGCAAAATTTGGGCTATTCTCACAAGTAAGGTTCCATTCAGCAGGATGACATTCAATCCGATATAGTTGTCACTTGTACCTTCCATTCTGTATCCAGCTTGCTATCCGCTGGCTGGGAGGCCAGGCACCATTAAGGACGCTGTGGCAACTGTGCAGTCAGTAAAAAAAGAAAGGGCTGTTTTTAATGAAATGGTGAATAAAATCTGGATAAAAGAAAAAGAATGAATTGTAGTATAATATTAAAACTAGTATTTCTTAGTGTGTCTACCCAGTGGCTTTTCCAGAAGGGACAGAGCGGATTACTGGAATAACAAGCTTTTCCCCAGCATTATCACACAAGGGCTTCTAATGAGATTCAATAACAAGCTGATTTTATTTTAAGCTCCTCAAAACAAGAATGGTGCGTGATATAGTCAGCACCCCTTCCTGAACATTCAGAGACAGGCATTTGATTGCGAGCCCCCTCCAAAATGCTCACACGCAAATATAAAATGAACTTCTACCAGGTACATGCAGGGCCTCACGTTTCTTCTGGAACACTGTGAGTCTTCCATCACACTGCAGGCTGCAGCCCAAGAGAGAATGGCAGCTGGTGACCATGCAAAAAGGTTTTCCACTTTCAAGGAAACAGGATTATTTTAATCCTTGTCCAAAATGGAATAAAGTAATTTCATTAACATCTAAGTATTTCTTGGCCACTGGAGGTAATGGATGTAAGGCTTCTTACCCGGTGTTTAACACAAAAAATGTTGCTGCCAGATTAAATCTCCCTAAAGGAGCAATAAGAAAATATATGTATCTAATCCACTTATCCAAGGAAAAATGACCTGGGGCAGTAATGTTATTTTCTATTAAGGTAATCTTGGACATAGATGGAAACCAGTTAGACAGTAATTTAATATAATGGCAACACAGAACTCAGAAATGAAAAAAATTATTCCCGTACTAAAGAACAGTTAAATGGTACCTTAAGCTTGTATTTGAGCAGAGAAAATGATTTTGAAGGCAGAGAATCTAGTAATTTTATAAGCCATACTTTACAGGTTATTCAGAAGTACTTTTGAAACCAAACATGAAGGATATGGTGCTTTAGTAATAACGGTGTTTAGAAAGCCATCATCTTCATTTTCATAATTATGTCATAAATTTATGTAAATTTAAGAAAAATTTAGTTCTTTCATGCTGATACCACACAGATCACTTCATATAGCTCTAAAGTCTAGACAAAAGCTGTTCTAGTTTAAAGTGGCAGTTCTCTGAGTTCGAGCCCAGTATTCCCATTTTCGGCTCAGAGAGGAAGGACCCAGAAGCAGCAATAGCAGCAAGGATTTGGGGATAAAGTGAACTAGAAAATGGTCAAATTCTGCCTCAAACAGCATCATGCACTGTTCTGCAGGTGTTCAGATTGATCCCAGTACCCCTGGTTATTCTCTTGAGGCAAGTTAACTTCTTCTAAGCATGAATGCAAGCTACTGCTGCCCGAAGACCACATGTAATTCTAACATACATTTCAGTTATAACTCTATATATCAAAAAAGAAGAAACTAAGTATCTAAGTTAAACAGTAAGAGAGTTTTTACTCTTTTTCATTTTTTGACACATCTCATTAAGTGAAATTCGTCTTTAGTATCAGTGTGGGCTAGGGCTGGGATGTTGGGTGTTTCCCAGGGACTAGCATTTTAGAAGTGTGGTATTCTCTGTGAGGCTGCTGTTGAATAGTGTTAGAACCTTCAGCAGGTGGAACCCAGTGGACAGTCTCCAGGTCTCTGGGCATGTACCCTTAAAGGGGATTGTGAGTTCCTGGTCTCTAACTATCTTCCTCTCCTTAGACACAAAAGCCATGCTTCTACAGTGAAAGCCTTCCCCAAAGGCCGTAAGGGATTCTATAATCATCTATTAGAACCTTTAAAAATATATGCTGATTATCTCAAATGTTTGTCACAGAAATGGAAAGACAAATGGAGTGAAAGGTTGAATATCAACCTCCTTAAAATCTAGACAACAAATATTATTCCAAATAACACGAATTCTTAGGGAAAAAAGTCCTGGTCTCAAAGTTTCCCCTTTATAGATCATCTATGCTGAGGTCTGACCCTGTTAGTGTGTTACTAACATTAGAATCTCCACATATTCCTGTGGTAAGGTATGTGGTTTTGTTTTTCCTTAGTTTATGAATATGTGCAGTAACTTCCACTGAATCCAGTAACAATGCTTTATTCATTTTCTATATATAATGTTTTTTAGATGGGAGTACATGCATCACAGGCTAGCCTCAAGCTAAGCAGGTGAAGATAACATTGAGCTCAATTCATGATCCTCTGCCTCTACCTCCCAAGTTTTTGGAGCTCAGGGATGCACCCACCTTTCCCAGCAACAACAAACTTTGATGTGGAAACAGTGCTTGTTTGGCAGTCACTAAAGATGTATAATTCTACTCATAAATATTTTCTGTTTTCTTGAAAATATATACATATGCCATATATAAAAATGTCTTTCTGTCATGTACGACTTAAGTAATGTAGAAATGTATAAATTGAATATGACCCTTCTGGACTATCCCACAATTCTATTTTTTATATATATATACCTACAGCTTTCTGCATTTTTACCCTACATGCCTTCTCACTAGCATGAGATTTTTTTTGCATGCTCATTAGTGTTTTATATAAGTATTGAGTCTCATTATGACCTTTTAAAAGGCAATTTATATTACAACTATAAAGCCACAATTTAGTTCAAATTGTACAATATTAACATGTAGGTTATACAATAAAATTTGAACATGTGTCAGCAATAAAAAAATACACATCAGACATATGATCTCTGCCTGTTCAGAACACTTTCTTTCTGAATTCAAAGGCAATATAGCTCCATAAATACATTAATGTGAAACTCCAGAGGTTATTTTGGAAACTGATAAAAAGAAAAAAAAAACCCAATGGTGTCTATTAAAGTCTCACAGACAGGTGGCATTGTTATCATCTCACAGTAATGAATGAAACTTTGAAGTTGTAGTGATGAGACAGCTTAGCAGGTAAAGTGCTTACCAACCAAGCCTGAGGACCGGAGTTCAATCCTTGGAACCGATAAGGTGGATGAAGAGAGCGAACTCCACAAAGTTGCTTTCTGATTCCCACATGCACTCTGTGACATATGCATTGCCATATATGCATCACACACAAACAATGAATAACAATAAAATTAATAATATACTTAAAAATTTGGAAGGTAAAGTAACACATGTGAAACCTGAGGGTACACACTACCACATGTGTTCTTGCCTTTAAGTAACTGTGTTCTTGCCTAATTGCAAACTCTGCAGTGTGGTGCTCTCTGTAGGCAATGGCTTGACAGTCCCGTGATTTATCTTAAATGATGCTCCACCTTACTTCCTCCCCATTTGGGCACCCCAACATCACTCTTCTATATTTGATTGCTGCCATTTTGTCAGATTATAATCTTGATAGCCTGCCCTAATGTGTTCATTTTTTCACTTGGTTAAACTATCATTCCAAGTGTTCTCTTAAAGGGACTTCGGTTTAGTATTGATCTAACAAGAGGTGTATTCTGCCATAGAAATCAACATGATGACATTTGCTGCAATGAAAGTCACAGTGACCCACCAGAAGGTGTAAAATAAAGATAGGCAGAGTACTAAATGTTCAGCCATTGCGTAACTAAATCTGGTTGTTAGAAACTGCTTCCCAAGAAAGATGATTCTTCATTTGAGCCTTGAATAAAGGGTTAGCCAAGAAAGCAAGCTGAGAGTATCAGTATTTGCATTACTGTTTTATGGGTGATGCTCAGAAATTAATTTAAAAGCTTTATTCTCTGAGTACTTCATTTGAACTGGGACGACAGCCTTGGGAAAGAAAGAGCTAAAGTTTATGAAGGCAAGAGAGAGCTCTTCCAGCTGTCACATGCATAATGGAGTCCCCATGTTCTAAGTGGCACACATTTTATATGTAGACAAGTATAAGATAATGCTGTTACTTGTGGGAATTACATATTTCTCCCAACTCACTCTGACAGATTAGACTTCTACATTCCAATACTGCAAAAGGATCCCTGTTTGAAAGCCGAGTTCACAAAAGTAACCAAGTTAAAATAAGTTCAACAGGGTAGAGTGTCAAGTATCTTATAGAAATAGAAAATTCAGAGACAGGCATCTATAAGAGGAGAATGCCACAGACAAATAAAGGGAGAGATCAAATGTCGTATTTCAAGCCTACAAATATCAAGATATCAAGATTGCAAGAAAGTCACCAAGGGATGAAGGAGCCTACAATTTGTCCTAGGTCACAGTACTCAGAAAGATGGTATGGATCCCCTGACCCTGGTTCTTCAGTCCTGAGAAGGGCAAGGAGATACAGTTCTACTGCTTAGGCACCCACGTGTGCATCACAGCAGCCAAAAGGGATAGTACCAACGTTAGACATGAGCTCTTATTAGGCTATCAAGTGAAATTTTATGATTTGGAATACAGAAATGCAAAATAAATTTGTGGACAATTTTGAAGAAAACATAATGTAAAATTTAACCATCATGTAAAGAAAGGACTAACAAATGACACTGCCCTGGATTGGATGAGGTGGCTCCAAAACTACTGCATATTCCCACAATAAGAGCCTTCAAGAAAAGAACCGCTTCTCCATCCCCAAACATTCCATCAGCAGGTCCCAAGACTGTCAGGTGCTGTCTGTACTGTTTAGAAGTAAGCTGTTTTCTGACAGTCAGCTGAATGGAGAGAGTGTGTGGTGGTGGTAAAGAAATAAACAATGGGAAAACTTCTTTTAAAATGAAAATCAATCTTATTTTCATGCAATACTGATTTCAACATATTCTGCTTATTTTTAGAGGGAAAGGTATATGTGCTGTATATAAATATACACACTTGAGCTCTGAATATCTTAGGGTTTCTTTACAGCACAAAGATCAGTGAACTATACATCAGGCCCTCTACTGATGTATGAATACACCCACAGCTGATTGTAAATACAAAACTAGGGTCTGCAAACGAAGAATGGTCTCATTGTCTGCAAAAGCATTCTTGATTGCAAAGCCTCCCTTGAGAATTCATTTCTGCAGACAAGCCCCACCCTTTCAAAGGGCTCCTGTGCTCACTCATGACTGTCTTTGCATTGCCAGAGAGTCTACTTTTCTATTGAACAACAGACCAACATATGGGATCAGGCAGGTAAATCTTTTCCTTTGCTGATTTTAAAGTACCAAGCATACACAGCAGATTACCAAGTGAGAGCTTTACAAGTTCTTCTATTTCTGAAATTCTACTCAGAATATTTGATTCATGAAAATAAGTTCTGCAGGTATGAAAATAGATATGTACAAATGTATATATGCATAGGTACAATTGATGTATTCACTGTAACTATCTGATATTGGCTGAAATTATATTTATCTAAAATGTGTAATGCTTTAATGTGGAAGCAGGAAGTTTGAACAATTGCCATGGCATGATGCTCTTTCATAAATAGTTTGAGAAGATGATGTCTGCTCTGTAGTTCACTGTGAAAATATTTTGTCTAAATGATGATATTTGGGTTTGGGGCTTTGCTTTTTTGTTTACATAGTCATTATTGTATTGGAGAATTTGACTCTGGACATTGTGAGACTGGTTCTATTTTGAAGTAATCTTTATATATGCTTGTATATACTTGTAATCTTTATATATGCATATAATCGTATGTATGCTTGGATCTAGAAAATTTTCTGTCATTCTTCTTGTCACATCCTTTCCATAGAATTTGTTCATCTTTATTGAGTTAGTCATTCACTTCCTCTGAATATTAAGCAATACTACAAACAGACTTACAGAATTGCAGAGAAATACATTACCAAGGTTAGCGTTCTTAAACTCAAAACTGCTTAATCAAGATTACGAATGAACTACTGGTTGCCTTGGAAATGGCTTGCTAATTGAATGAAAACCAGCACATTTTTCCTTACACTACCCTATACCACTAATGGATAAGCTAATTTTTCCTTCCCTAAAGTAATTGCACAGACCTCAATTTAAAATCACTTGCATTTACTTGGTTAGCTGTTCTCAAAGAGGGCAAAGGTCTTGAACATTTATGCTAGCGAGATTTAAATTGTCAATTTGATAAAGAGAGCAAGGACTCTTCAGAATAATTAATTAGAATTTTCTCTGTATCTTGCTTTATTTCTGGTGTATCCCTCATCTACTAGGGTTTGCAAGGAAGACAATGCTATAGCAATTTAATCTTCATAGTGTTTTATCTATTCTTCTTCCAGCTCTCTTCTGTTTCTGTTTCATGTAGGAAATTCTAAACAAAGTGTCAAAATACAAACAGTGAGTTTTACAAATCAGGGAGTTTAATTATCTGAGTGTAAAAAATGTAACATTGGTGCAGATTAACTTAATACCTTAATTATTATTAATTACCTTGATGCAATGACTTTTCCTCTATTTCTACATCCTATAGAAAACTTTAAATGAAATAAAAGAACAAAGTTAGTGATAATCATTAATCAAACTACCCAAATCAGTAAATTGTGTATATGAATTGCTATTTTACTATTCCAAAGCTTACAATGAATGAAGATGATCACATAATGAGCAATAACATATTTATATAATATTCCTAATTGAAAAAAAGTGGTGCCAAACATGAATGGAAGAATGAATGAATGTTACCTAGTATCACTAAGAGAATAAATAAATAAATATTTCAACTGAATGAATGAATGTTGCCTAGTATCACTAATTAACTGACTACTTCCATAGAGACAGGGGTGGTGAAGCTCAGTCTAATTCTGCATCAAGCAAAACAAGAGCAGTATTTCCATTGGTGCAGTAAATACAGAGTTATACATATTATTTAGTTATAAATATTATTTAGCATTTTAATTTCTGTCAGAAAATGTTTTGAATTTTATCAACCAAAGCACACACCATGTAAACCATTTAGCACATTTTTAAATTTTTTTCTTCACGATTTATTCACTATACATCCCTAATGAAGCTCTTTCCCTCAACTCTACCCAGTCCTACCTTTCCCCCTTCTCACTTCCCTCCCTGAGTCCACCAAAAGGGGGAGCCCTCCAAAATCACCATCCACCCATAGCTTGTTCATTTTTATTTTTTATATTAATTACAGTTTATTCACTTTGTATCCCAGCTGTACCTTCCTCCCTCATTTCCTCCCAATTCCACTCTCCTTCCCTCATCTCCTGCATGCCCCTCTCCAAGACCACTGATAGTGGAGGTCCTCCTCCCCTTCCATCTGCCCTAGCCTATCGGGTCTCATCAGGACAGGCTATGTTGTCTTCTTCTGTGGCCTGGTAAGGCTGCTCCCCCCTCTAGGAGAGGTGATCAAAGAGCCAGCCACTGAGGTCATGTCAGAGACAGCCCCTGTTCCCCTTACTAGGGAACCCAACTAGGGAGTTAAGTCTCATCAGGACTGCCTGCATCTTCCTTCTCTGTGACCCAGAAAGGTTGCATCATCAGGGACTAGTGATCAAAGAGCAGTCAAGTGAGTTCATGCTAGAGGCAGTCCCTGCTCCCCTCACTCAGAGATCCACATGGAGACTGAGCCGCCAATAGGACATATCTGAGCAGGGGGGTCTGGGTCCTCTCCATGCATGGGCCTCCATTGGTACATCAGTCTCTGCAGGACCCCTGGGCTGAGACTTTATAGTTGTATTTTTGTTTTGTTTTATCTTTAAGTCATTTATTGTCAACCTGAGCAGACCATTGGAATTTATAAAGCATATTTATTTAATATATTGTATTTATTAAACATAGTTGTTTTTTATTTAAAATTTTTATTTTAAGAAAAAATCATCATATAAAAATGTATCCTAATCCAAAGTATCTTACAGACCTCTTTTCTCTTTTGTCTAAGAATACAAGAGTTGATTTAAGCTAAGGTTAGTTTTGTTGGTCTTGTAGGGCTTTGTCCTCTCCATTATCCTTTATTCCCACCCTCTCTTCCTCCTGCACTCTGACCAAAGTTTAGCTGTGAGTCTCAGCATCTGCTTTGATCCCCTGTTGGGTGAATCCTTTAGGAGGACCTTCTATAGTAGGCTCCCAACCAATGGCTTTTTTTCTTTTCCTGTATTGAAAGACGTGCTATCCAATGTGCCCTAAAAATATTAAGAAATCTCATTTTCTGGCATGCTTAAATTAATTCTTTAACCTAGCATTATAAGAAATTGAATTATTTATGGGGGATGGCCTAATGTAACAGGTCGAAACAGTATCAGTGGAAGCTTTTCTACGAACCAATTTTCTTAAAGAGAAAATCTAACACCCATCCTTTAATACTCACAAAATTATAAGATACAAAATCCAAAATTTTATTTTTGTTTGGTGACCTGGAAATATATATATTGCCCTAAATTCTAAAAATATATGAAATTTTAAGCACATGCAAATGTGGAGAGCAGTTGCAAGGAAGTTCTGGCACCTAAGAGCAATGTGATCACGCAAGATAAGGTTGCCTTGTTCCATGAACAACCCCTTCAGCCTGTCCTCGTTCACATGTTGTAAAGGAATTTCAGACACCATGTCATTTCCTTAGTGAGTATTTCAGCATGGCTTTCCAGCAGTTCAGCCATCCCCTCTAAAGTGCTGCAGTATAGAACAAACAGCAGTTTGACAAATGGCTGGCCTTGATTTTACCAAAACCCAGAACAGGCCATGTATGCTCTCCTGTTATTTCATTTAGTCATTCATCTCTCTTTTAAAACATTCATTAAAATCAGAATTAGAAATGAGTTTCTCCAAGCAACAGAACAGGAGCATGCCAAAGAGGACCTATGGGGGGGGGGGGTGCCAATGTAGCGATGTATCAGAGCAGATATTAAGACTCGAGATCAAGCCTCTGACAAAGGGCGAGAGTAATGATAGATCTGGGGGAGGTTGTTGAGACTTGGGGAGAACAAGAGCTCCACAAAGACCAAACTGAGCCGGGCACAGGGGTCTTGTAAGAGACGGTTTCTACAATCAAGGACCATGTGTGGATGTGGACTGGA
>JAQQSO010000996.1:0-31689 GCA_028658305.1 Pachyuromys duprasi
CCTACTCCTCATACAAAGTGTCCTCTTGTGACAGCCATCTTGGATCTCCCAATTTTGTTGTTTTTAATTGCTGAGGAGTATTCTATTGTGTAAATGTACCACAATTTTTTGTGTCCATACAATTTCTGTATTGTTCTCTTTCCATTTTTCTACATGTAGGTTACCCAATTAGACCAACACTGTTTATTGAAGATGCTATCTTTTTTCATTGTATAATTTTGGCATCTTTGTCAAAAATCAGGTGTCCATAATTGTCTGGGTTTATTTCAAGGTCTTCTATTCGATTCAATTGATCCATAAGCCTGTTTCTATGCCAGTATCATGCTGTTTTTATTACTATTGCTCTATAGTACAGCTTTAGATCAGGGAGATTACTCCAAAAGATATTTTATTATAGAGGATTGTTTTAGCAATTCTGGGTTTGTTTTTTTAATTGTTTATTAATTACACTTTATGCATCTTATATACCCCTGTAGTTCCCTCCCTCCTCTCTTCCCAACCCATCCCTTCCTCTCCCCTCTGCACCCGTGTCCCTCTCCAAGACCACCGATAGGAGAGGTCCTCTTTTCCTTCCCTCTGATCCCAGTCCATCAGGTCTTATCAGGAGTGGCTGCATTGTCTTCCTCTGTGGCCTGGCACGGTGCTTCCCCTTCAGGGGGATGTGATCAAAAAGCAGGCCAATCAGTTCACGTCAGAGACAGTTCCTGTTCCCATTACTATGGAACCCACTTGAACACTGAACTGCCATGGGCCACACCTGTGCAGGGGTGCTGGGCTACCTCCATGCACAGTACCTGGTTGTGTTATTCCATATGAAGTTGAGAATTTTTCTTTCAAGGTCTGTAAAGAATTGTGTTGGTAATGTGAGGGGAATTGCATTGAATCTGTAGATTGCTTTTGGAAAGATGGCCATTTTTACTATACTAATCATGCCAAGCCATGAGATGGGAGGTTTTCCCATCTTCTTTTGTAATTTTATTTTTATAATTACAGTTTATTCATATTCATTTTGTATCCCAGCTGTAGACCTCTCCCCTATCCCCTTCCCACCCTCCCTTTCTCTTTTTCTCCTATGTCCCTCCCCCAGTCCAAAGAAAGGGGAGGTCCTGATCCACTTCCATCTGACCCTAGTCTATCAGGTCTCATCAGGACTGGCTTCATTGTCTTCCTCTGTGGTCTGGTAAGGCTGTTCCCCCCTCAGGTGGAGGTGATCAAAGTTCCAACCCATGAGTTCATGTCAGAGACAGTCCCTGTTCACATTACTAGGGAACCCCCTTGGACACTGTGCTGCCATGGGCTACATCTGTGAAGGAGTTCTAAGTTATCTCCATGCATGGTCCTTGTTTGGAGTAGTCTCAGAAAAGATAACCTGTGCTGAGATATTTTGGTTCTGTTGTTCTCCTTATGGAGCTCCTGTCCTCTCCAGGTCTTACTGTTTCCCACTTCTTTCATAAGATTCACTGCATGCTGCCCATGTTTGGCTATAAGTCTCAGCATATTTTTGATACCCTGCTGGGTTGTCTTTCAGAGGCCCTCTGTGATCGGCTCCAGTCCACTTCCCTGTTTTCTCCCTCTTCTAATGTCTATCCCATTTGCCTTTCTGAATGAAGATTGAGCATCTTACCTAAGGTACTCCTTCTTGATTAGCTTCCTTATGTGTGCCGATTTTAGTATGGTTATCCTATATTAGAGGTCTAATATCCACTTATAAGTGCATATATACCGTATGTGTCTTTCTGCTTCTGGGATACCTCACTCAGGATGATCTTTTCTAGATCCCACCATTTGCCTGCAAATTTCATGATTTCATTGTTTTTTAATTGCAGAGTAGTATTCCATTATGGAAATTGTGTAAACCACAATTTCTGTATTCATTCCTCAACTGAGGGACATCTAGGTTCTTTCCAGATTCTGGCTATTACAAATAAAGCTACCATGAACATGGCTGAGCAAATGTCCTTGTTGTGTACTTGAGCATCTTTTGAATATATGCCTAGGAGTGGTATAGCTGGATCTTGAGGTAACACTGTTCCTAATTGTCTGTGAAGGAGCCAGATTGATTTCCAAAGTGGTTGTATAAGGTTATATGGCCACCAGCAATGGGAGTAGGGTTCCTCTTTCTCCACATCCTCTCCAGTATGTGCTGTCACTTGAGTTTTTGATCTTAGTCATTCTGATGGGTGTAAGGCGAAATCTCAGGGTCTCAGGGAGATTTGCATCTCCCTGAAGACTAAGGATATTGTTAATTTCTTTAAGTGTTTTTCTGCCATTTGATGTTCCTTCATTGAGAATTCTGTTTAGCTCTGTACACCAGTTTTTAATTGAGTTACTTGAATTGTTGCTTTTTAATTTCTTTAGTTCTTTATATAGTCTGGATATTAGCCCTTTGTCATATATATGGTTGGTGAAGATCTTTTCCCAATCTGTAGGCTGTCCTTTTGTTCTGAAAATGATGCTTTTTCCCTTACAGAAGCTTTTTATTTTCATGAGGTCCCATTTATTGATTGTTGATCTTAGAGTCTCTGCTGTTGGTGTTCTGATCAGGAAGTTGTCTGCTGTGTCAATGAATTCAAGGCTCTTCCCCACTTTTTCTTCTAACAGCTTTAGTGTGTCCATTTTTATATTGAGGCCTTTGATCCACTTGGATTTTAGTATTGTGAAGGATGATAAGTATGGATATATTTGCATTTTTCTACATGCAGATATCTAGTTAGACAAGCACCATTTGATGAAGATGCTATCTTTTTTTCCCCATTGTATGGCTTTGGCATCTTTGTAAAAAATCAGGTGTCCATAATTGTGTGGCTTTACTTCTGGGTCTTCCATATGATTTTATTTATCTACCATTCCTTTTCTATGCCAGTACCATGTTCTTCTTCGATTTCTTTCTTCAGAGACTGGACCTTTTTTTTTTTTTCAAACAAATCTTTGACTTGCTTGGTTAGAGTCATACCATGGTACTTTATGTCCTTTTGTGGCTACTGTGAAGGGTGTTGTTTCCCTAATTTCTTTCTCATCCTATTAGTCTTTTTTATACAGGAGGGTTACTGATTTTTTGAGTTAATTTTGTATCCAGGCACTTGGCTGAAGGGATTTATCAGCTAAAGGAATTCTGATAGAATGTTTGGGATCATTCATGTATACTATATCATCTGCAAATAGTGATACTTTGACTTCTTCTTTTCTGAACTGAGTCCCTTTGATTTCCTTTAAGTGTCTTGTTGCTCGAGGAAGAACATCAAGAACTATGTTGAAGAGGTATGGAGAGAGTGGACAGCCTTGTCTTCTCCCTGATTTCAGTTGGATTGATTTAAGTTTCTCCCCACTTAGTTTGATGTTGGCTATAGGCTTTCTGTATTTTTCCTTTACTATGTGTAGATCCTTGTATCCCTGATCTTTCCCAAACTTTAAACATAAACAAAGGTTGGATTTTGTCAAATGCTTTTTCAGCATCTAAGGATATTTTCATTTTTTTCAGTTTGTTTATATGGTGGATTACATTGATAGATTTTCATATGTTGATCCACCCCTGCCTACCTGGGATGAAGCCTAATTTGTCATAGTGCATGACATCATTGATGTGTTATTAGATTCAGTTTGCAAGTGTTTTGTTGAATATTTTTGCATCAATGTTCGTAAGAGAGATTGGACTGAAATTCTATTTCTTTGTTGGGTCTCTGTGAGGGTTAGGTATCAAGGTGACTGTGGCTTCATAGAATGAGTTTTGTAATGTTCCTTCTGTTTCCATTTTATGGAATAGTTTGAAGAGAGTTGCTGTTTTCTCTTCTTTGAAAGTCTGGTAGAATTCTGAGCTGAAACCTTCTGACATTGGGCTTTTTTATTAATGGGAGACTGTTGATGACTGCTTCTATTTCCTTAGGGGACATAAGACTATTTATTTGATTCACCTGGTCTTGATTTAGCTTAGGTAAGTGTAATCAATCACGAAAATTGTCCATTTATTTACATTTTCAAATTTTGTGGTGTATAGGCTTTTAAAATAAGGCCTAATAATGGTTTGGTTTGGATTTCCTCAGTGTTTGTTGTTATGTATCCCTTTTCATTTCTGATTTTGTTGATTTGGATAGTGTCTCTCTGCCTTTTAGTTAGTTGGGAAGGGTTTGTCTAGCTTTTTTATTTTCTCAAAGAACCAACTCTTGGTTTCATTGATTCTTTGATTTGTTTTATTTGTTTCTAATGTATTGATTTCAGCCCTGAGTTTGATTATTTCTAGCTACCTCCTGCTCTTGGGAGTGTCTGCTTCTTTTTTTTCCCCTAGGGCATTTTGGTGAGCTGTTAAGTTACTTGAATGAGATGTTTCGAATTTCTTCTTGAAGACACTTAGTGTTATGAACTTTCCTCTTAGCACTGCTTTCTTAGAGCTGAAGGTTCTAGGAAATATGGTGTTTTCTGACCATAAAGTACTTGGTAATGCTTTCTGCAGTCTATCTCTACATCAGGTACTCTGTTGCATTGTTATTGCAACAAGAGAGATCTATCATGCCTTTCAAAGCCAGTGAACAGCTTATGGTTTGCTTATTAGTTGCTTCAGACATATAGTAACTTCAGAGCCCAAGGTACTTATAAAAGACTATATTCCATCACATGATCAGAAAGACAAGTTAATCTCACAGAACACATCTTCCTCACCAATACTCAGTCCCTTGACCCTCATATGTGAAGTACAAACCCACTTCCTCTCTCAGCATGATTCCAAATACCTGAAACAGAATCACTTTTTATCTTTGCTTCCTTAGGTCAAATATGGACCATTTGATTCAATGCTAAGTGACAAAGATACATTACCATCCCTTTATCAGATACCTCCTAAAGACAGAACTCTAACCCAAGGTTTGATCTCTTTATTGCTACACTTTGGCTGGAAGTGAGTGGGGGCTCATTGCGTCTGATGATCAGAGAGGAAGGGAGTTTCTCTGTGACCTGAAAATAGAGATGGAATCAGAAGATATCTGTGTGGCTTTTACAAAAACAACTGCCAGGTAAATGGAAGTTTAGTATACAATATGATTATGGTTTGCCTAACTTGAACCAACATATACAAGTAAATGTATGCTTATTCTACAGTGATATAGATGACTTGTTCTTCTTCTGCATACACATTAAAACCTTTTTTATCATAAAAAGGTGTGGATCATGGCAAAGCAGCATCCAACATACTTAGAGTCTATATTACATGAAAGCAATGCTTGGATATACTTTTTTTAAAGGAAGCTTCTCATTTTCAAAGCAGAGACTTATCCCTGGCTTCAAGCACTTTCTTGAGGTACTAAGACCCTCTCAGTACCCAGGAGATATTTACTTCTCTAAATTCCGGGTCAACAATTTTGATTGTTCAGCTCCTGCTTTGCTTTGTGGAAATCATAAACCCTGTCCAGTGAATATTTCTGTAAAGACTGAGGATGAAATAAGTGAAGTGATGACCACTTCTGAGCACATGCATTCCATATGGAATGCAGTGTATGTAGTGGCACATGCCCTATATAAAATGCTGCTGAGCAAAACTGAAATGGTATCTAAAAAGGCAAAAACAAGGGCAAACTTCTACCATGGCAGGTAAGCCTCACTCACAGGCAAAGGAAGCACCAGGATATCAGTAAGTAATTTATTGTCAAGCCAATAAAATATGCTCCTCTTATAAAGTATAAGAAAAATGGAAAAGGGTTCTGTCACAGTAAAAGACTGTATGTCTGTAATTATCTGACATGATTTTGGGAATGAGGACAATGATTCGAAGACATTAAACTTGAATGTCTCTCACTGAATGTTTCCTAATGTGAGATGAAATTCTAAAATATAAAAATGTGATTAATGTAAAAATATAGCAAGTTCAATTCAAAATTTATGTTTTCAAGGGATATGTCCATTGCAATAAGATATAGACATAATGACCATAACCAAGCTGCTATTTCACATAAAATGCAATCTATATTTAATGACACAAGACCATGAAATAGATAGCCTGTCCAAGAGACATTAGTAACTGAAAACTAATTGCTTTTACAATTTATTCGTTCTTAATTAGGTAAAATGAAGGTAAATAGAAGACTGTGCTTCTATTCTTAAATGTTTGAACACAGAAAGTGCTCATGAGTCTTGAGCTCTGAGTGAGCAGGGTTTTTAAAGGGAAAGTCTGTGAGCATGGGGTTTCCATGATACCAAGCACGGGGGTACATGTTTTCATGACAGCAAGTCGGTGGGGGCATGTCTTGATGTTACAGGATTGGGTAAAAGCTAGAGAGGCGAGTTGACCTTCTCTCAGGCACACAATCACAATTGTTAAGGCATATATTCACAATGGCTATTCTTCTAAACTATATCTGAAATATTGGGGAGAATTTTCCCAACTGATTCTCATTGATTACTGCCAGGGAGTTTATATCCATTTTCTATGAAGTACTTATTCTGTGATATTTCCCAGAGGCTGTTGCTAGGAGAGTGAACTTTGTTTTCTGCCAAGTGCACATTTTGTGATATTTCCTGGTACCTGAATTCAGCTCAAGTCAAGATGGCTCTTTATTTCAAAATGGAGTTATACCTAGGCTAACTTACACTCTTCATTCACAACATACTAAGGTACAACTGCTTAACTTACTAAGGTACCCACATGAAGATCCAACAGCCCAGCACATATATATATATATATATATTGGGCCTAGTTCCACTCCATGTATGAAGCCCCCATGGATCTAAATCAGTTTACTCTTTATTCTTGCAGCATTCTAGTCCACTTGGGCTCCTTATATTCTTCCCAACCACTCTTCCACGAGACTCTTCAAGCTCTGTGTGATGCTGGGCTGTGAGTCAGAGCATGTGATTCAATTAACTGCTAAGGGTGAGGGGGCTCTTAGAGAAAAGTTAAGTTAAGCTCCTTTTGGTATACATAGCACAGTATCATTAATGGTGTCAAGGATTGGCTCTCTCTCATGGGGTGGGTGTCAGGTTGGGAGAGGTATTGATTGCTCATTACATCAGACTCTACTGTATCTTTGTCTTTGTCCTCCGTGTAGTTAGATTAAATTTTGTTTGGAAGGTTTTTTAAGTAGATTGGTGTTTCCCTTCCACCACTATAGGTTCTTCCTGGCTAGAAGGGGGCCTTTCTACACCCTCTTTTCCCTCTCTGCTGCTAGGCTCAGCTAGAGACATCCCCATATCCTCCCTGTACTATAGCCTGCCCCACCTGTACAGTTGGTCTAAGTAATGTCTCCAACCTTCTTTTCCCCTTTCTCTCCAGCTCCTTAAACCTTACCTCTCAACTCTCCTCTTCTCACTCCACACAACCTCTCCTATCCAGTTCCCTCTCTACTTCATCTTCCACTGTCTATTTAATTTCTCTATATGACTGAGATTTAAGAAGGGCCTACCTTGAGCCCTCCTTGTTACTTAGTTTCTTTGGGTCCATGATTAGTAGTGTAGCTATCCTGTGATATATGGCTAATGTCCACTTGTAAGGGAATACATACTGTGTGTGTCTTTCTAGCCTTGGGTTACCTCACTCAAGATGATCTTTCCTATTTCCATCCAAGTGGCTGCTACTTTCACGATTTCTTTGTTTTTAATAGCTAAGTAGTATTCCATTGTGTAAATGTGCCGTATATTCTTTACCTATTCTTTGGCAGAGGGACACCTAAGTTGTTTCCAGATTCTTGCAATTAAAAATAAAGCTTAATGTACATAATTGAGCAAATGTCCTTGCATGGTGTAGCATCTTTGTTATATTTCCAAGACTGTTATAGATGGTTCTTTAGGTAGAGCTGTTCCCAATTTTCTGAGAAAGCACCAGATTGATTTCCAAAATGGTGGTCCAAATTTGTACTTCCACCAGCAATGGAGGAGGGTAGCTTTTTCTCCACATCTTCACCAGCCTGTGTTGTCACACAAGTTTTTTATTTCAGCCATTCTGATAGAAGATGAAATCTCAGAGTAATTTTGATCTGAGTTTCCCTGAAGACTAATGACTTTGAGTGTTTCTTTGATATTTGAGACTCCTCTGTTGAGAATTCTGCTAAGTTATGTATTGCATTTATTAAATTGGTCTATTTAGTTTGTTGGAGTTTACTTTCTTGAATTCTTTGTATATTATGGAAACTAGCCCTTTGCCTAACATAGAGTTGGTGAAGATCTTTTTTGAATCTGTAGGCTGTCATTTTGTTGTGTTGACAGTGTCCTCTACTTTACAGAATCTTCTCAGTTTCATGAGGTACCATGTATTAATTGTAGATCTTAACACCTGGGTTGTTAGTGTTCTGTTCAGGAAGTTGTCTCCTGTACCTTTGGGTTCAAGGATCTTCTCTACTTTATCCTGTAACAGATTCACTGTCTCTGGTTTTATATTAAGTTCCTTGATCCACTGGGAATTGAGTTTTGTGCATGTTGTTAAATGTGGATCAGAAATATTTGTTAAAGATTCTTTCTTCCTTTTTCCATTGGATGGTTTAAACTTCTTTGTAAAAAATCAAGTGTCCATAGGTGACTGGAGTTATTTCTAGGTCTTCAATTCAATTCCATTAATCAAACATTCTGTTTCTTTCGAATGAAATGAACATGTTTATTTTTTTTCTTTCAGTGAATTACAGTGATGGATTTAAATATGTCGAACCATCCCTGCATCCCTGGGATGATGCCTACTTGTTCATGGTGGATGATGTATTTGATGTGTTCTTAGATTGTGTTTGCCAGTATTCTATTGAGTATTTTTGCATCAACATCCATAAGGGAAATGTGTCTGAAAATTTCATTCTTTGTTTGGTTTTTGTGTGGTTTAGGTATCAATGTGACCGTGGCCTTATAAAATGAATTCGGCAATGTTCCTTCTGCTCTACTTTGTGTAATAGTTTCAAGAGTATTGGTATGAGTTCCTCTTTGGAAGTCTGGTAGAATTCCATGCTAAAACCATCTGGCTCTGGGATTTTTTTGGTTGGGAGACTTCTAATGACGGCTTCTACTTTCTTAGAGGTTACAGAATTGTTTAATCTACTTACCTGATCTTGATTTAACTTTGATAAGTGAAATCTATCAATATAATCATGCATTTCCATTAGATTTTTCAGTCTTGTGGAATACAGTCTTTTGAAAAAAGACCTAATTGCTGGTTCAACTATATGTCTACATACATAAAAATTGAAAATAGATCCATATTTATCACCCTGTACAAAACTGAAGTCCAAGTGGATCAAAGACCTCAACATAAATTCAGATATACTAAATCAGTTAGAAGAAAGAGTGGGGAAGAGCTTAGAACTCATTGGCACAGGAGATACTTCCTGAACAGAACACCAACATCACAGGCTCTAAGAGCAACAATCAATAAATGGGACCTCATGAAACTGAAAAGTTTCTTTAAAGCAAAGGACACTGTTGTCGGAACAAAATTACAGCCTACAGACTGGGAAAGGATCTTCACCAATTATTTATCTGACAGAGAGCTAATATCCAGAATATATAAAGAACTAAAGAAATTAAAAAGCAATAAATCAAGCAATTCACCTAAAAAATAGGGTATGGAGCTAAACAGAGAACTCTCAAGAGAGGAATATAGAATGGCAGAGAAACACTTAAAGAGATGTTCAACATACTTAGCCACCAGAGAGATGCAAATCAAAACGACCCTGAGATTTCACCTTTCACCCCTCAAAAAGGCTAAGATCAAAAACTCAAGTGACAACACATGCTGGAGAGGTTATGGAGAAAGAGGAATATAAACTTGTAGAACCACTTTGGAAATCAGTCTGGCGCTTTCTCGGACAATTAGGAATAGTGCTTCCTCAAGATCCAGCTATAGCACTCCTAGGCATATATCCAAAATATGCTCCAGTATACAAAATGACATTTGCTCAACCATTTTCATAGCAGCTTTATTTTTAATAGCCAGAACCTGGAAACAACACAGATGTCCCTCAACAGAGGAATAGATGCGGAATTTGTGGTACCTTTAAACAATGGAATACTACTCAACAGTTTAAAACAAGGAAATCATGAAATTTACAGGCAAATGATGGGATCTGAAAAAGGTCATTCTGAGTGAGGTATCCCAGAAGCAGAAAGACACACATGGTATATACTCACTTATAAGTGGGTACTAGATCTATAAGAGAGGATAAACATACTAAAGTATGTATAGCTAAAGAAGATAAACAAGAAAGAGGACCTGGGGTAGGATGATCAATCCTCATAAGTGAATGACAAATGGGATGGACATTGGAAGTAGAAGAAAACAAGTAACAGCACAGGAGCCTACCACAGAGGGCCTCTGAAAGACTCTACCTAGCAGTGTATCAAAGCAGATGCTAAGACTCATAACCAAACCTTCGGCAGAGTGCAGGGAATCATATGAAATAAGGGGGATTTAGTATGACCTGGAGAGGACAGGAGTTCCAAAAGGACCAAATATATCTGGGCACAGGGGTCTTTTATGAGACTGTTTCTACAACCAAGGACCATGTATGGATATAACCTAGAGCCCCTGCTCAGATGGACCCCACGGTACCTCAGTATCCAAGTGGGTTTCCCTAGTAAGGGGAACAAGGACTATCTCTGACATGAATTAAGTGGCTGGCTCTTTGACTTTTCCTTCCTCCCCGTGGGAGGAGCAGCCTTGCTAGGTCACAGAGGAGGACATTTCAGGAAGTTCTGAAGATACCTTATAAGGTAGGGTCAGATTGAAGGGGAGAAGGACCTCTCCTGTCAGTGGACTTGGAAAGGGGCATGGAGGTGATGAGGGAAGGAGGGTGGGCTGGGGAAGGAGATTGGGAATGAGGGAGGGGGCTATGGCTGGGATAAAAGGGAATAACCTGTGTTTAATATAAAAAATAAAAATAATTAAGACAACAAAAAATAAAACCTAATGATCTTTTGATTTCTTGGGGTCTATTTTTATGCAGCCCCCTACATTTTTGTCTTTGTTTATTGGAATACTGTCTCTCTGCCTACTTGTTAGTTTGTCTAGAGGTTTGTATATCCTGTTGATTTTCTTAAAAAAACACACACCTACTGGTTCACTGTTTCTTCTTATTGTTCCCTTTTTATCTATGATACTAATTTCAACCATGAATTTGGTTATTTCCTGCTGTCTATTCCTCTTGGGTGTTTTTTCTTGTCTGTTCTAGAGATTTTGCATGTGTTTTTAAATTGCTACTATGAGAATTCCTTAATTCTTTTTAGGAAAGCACTTAATGGTATGAACCTTCTCATTAGTACTGCTTTCATTGTGTCCCAGAAGTTTAGGTAAGTTGTCCCTTCGTTTTCATTGAATTCTAGAAAATCTTTAATTTCTTTCTTTATTTCTTCCCTGACCCAGTGATCACTGGGCTGGTCAGTTTCCATTAGTTTTGTAGGTTTTCTAGTGTTTCCATTGTTATTAAAATCTAGCTTTAATACCTCGTGGTCTGCTAAGTTACAAGGGGTTATTTCCATTTTCTTGTACCTGTTGAGGCTTGGTTTCTGATCAAATCAATGAACAATTTTGAAGAAGCTTCTGTGAGGTACTGAGAAGAAGGTACATTTCTTTCTATTTGGGTGAAAATTCTGTAGATAACTGTTGGGTCCATCTGATTTGTGCATCAGTTAGTTTAATTGTTTCTCTATTTAGTTTCTATCTTCATGACTTGTCCTTTGGTGAGTGTGAGGTTTTGAAGTCTCCCATTAATACTATGTAGGTATTAGTGTATGATTTAAGCTTTAGTAATGTTCCTTTTATAAATGTAGGTGCCCTTGTATTTGGAGCAAAATATTCAGAATTGAGATCTCATCTTGGTGAATTTTTGCTATATGTATTCTTTTGCTATGATATGTGTCCTTTCCCACCTTTTTTGAATGAATTCAGTTAAAATTTATTTTATTAGATATTAGGGTGGCTTCTTTCAACTTGCTTCTTGTGTCCATTTTGTTGAAAACCCTATTTCCAGCCCTTCATTCTGAGGTAATGTCCTCCTTTGTTGTTAAGATGTGTTTCATGTATGCAGCAGAATGATGTGTTCTGTTTATGCATCCATTCTGTTATTCTGTGTCTTTTTATTGAGTAATTGAATCCATTGATGTTGAATGATATTAATGACTGATTGTTAGTGTCTGTAATTTTTATTTTTTATGCTTGTGGTAAGTTTGTGTGTTTCTCTTCTTTTGGTTTTGCAGCAGTGGTGTGTTTTATTTTATGTGTTTTCTTGGGTGTGATTAACTTCCTTTGCCTGGGGTTTTCCTTATACTACCTTCTGTAAAGCTGGAAAGCATAGACACTGCTATTTTGTCATCTACAGTATGGCCTCTCACTTGCTGTGGGGTCACTAGAGTTCTGGTACTCAATAACCAAATGCACTGGGCACCGCCTTTTGGATCCTCTTTAAATTTACATCTTTTAAATGGAAATATTTTTCTGGTGTTTGAGAAAGACACAGGAACCTTTTTCCAAATAGGACATGCTACACACTATACTATCTTCCATCTCATGACAATATTTCTTCTTGTGTTATTAGCTCTTGCATTACTTCCATGGGGAATAATTTTAATCTCACTACATAACTAGGGAGACACGTAAACAAATGAAGCACCTTCAAAAAAATCCATGTTAGATATAGGGAAAATGAATTTCTCTTGAAGGTCAACCAGTAATCTGTTTGGGCCACTCCTATCAAATTTTGTCTCTCTTCAGCTTCATCCTTTTCTGAGGAAAATTAAACTTACAAATGCTGCTGGAGATGAAATAAGCTTTGATGAGAATAAGAATATTATGGAAACGTATGATATAAAAACTTTATTACATATAGTAAGCAAAATTCATTAATACTTAAAGTGGGAGAATTTGTCTTCAAGAGTCCACAAGACCAATGCTTTTTCATCAATGAAGTTCTGATTCAATGGCCAAGCAACTTCAATCAGGTCTGAAATTTTTTCAGCATTTAATATGAAGGGAATTATTTGTAAAGAATTACAAACTTAATTGCATAATGTTTATTGTGAAATTTTAAGTTCTTACCTCTATATTGACTGTGAGCTTTTTTGTGGGTGTTCACACGTATGAGCCCATGTCCTTTTTATGGCCACAGTTACCTGTGGTTATCTTCCTCAGTTGCAGTCCATATTAGTTTTAATTAGGATATGTCTCTGAAACCCTTACATTCTGATTTTGTTATACTCAGTGGACAGCAATACCTATGTATTCTTTCTGTCTTCATGGTCACAAAGCTTGGATTACAGATACATTTTTCTGCACCCAAGTTTTTTCCATCCCTTCATCATGATCAAATTCAGGTTTTCATGTTTATGTGCTAAGTACATTAAATAATAAGTCACCTCTTTATTTCTCTATGATAACCTTAAATCTGAAATAATCCAATATTTCACAATTATACATATATATGTGTACATACACAAATAAATATACATACAAATGCACATATAATGTCAGCTAATTCCTTAGGTAGAATTAGATGAATTGAAATTGAATGCCTGCGTTGGTTGATAATGCAATAAATGAATGAGTGAGTGTTCATAGTTATTTATAATCATGTATGTGTGTGTTACTACATGTAAACACACAGTCAGACACAGACTTATATGTATATTATGGACATTAAATATAGACATATATATGTTAATTATATAGGCAAACTGATGCTCAATGCTTCCTTCCATTCACACAACTCATACTCAAGCATATCAATAGTTTTACAAGGTTGTGAGGTAGCATAAAGAAGAAATAAATAATGGATTTGATAGAAGATATTTCTGTAGCCAATGTATATGGGCTGCCTGATAAATGAGTCAGGAAATGAGCTCATATTTCTGTGCAAGAGCAGTATGCACTCTTTTTTATAAATTTTATTTTTTTACATTAATTATAGCTTATTCAATTTTTATCCAAGCTGTAGCCCCCTTCCTCATAGTAAGACCACCAATTCCACAATAAAAGGAACTAACATTCATTGGTCTCTATTACCTATCAACAAAAATGGAGTCCACTCTCCAATAAAAAGACACAGACTAACTAACAGAAAGGTAGCAGACACAGGATCCAACATTCTGCTGCAACCAAGAAACTCACTTCTGCAACAAAGGTAAACACTACCTCAGAATAAAGGGCTGAAAAAAGGATGAGGAGGGGCACTTCATTTTCATCAAAGGAAAAATACAACAGTATGCACTCTTAACTGCTGAGCAAGTTATCCAGAAGCATATTACTGTTAATATATACATATCTATGACACAGAAATTGAATCCAAATCAAGGAAGAAAAGAGGTCTAATGAAAGATAGAAATATTTCCTGCCCTACACAATTTCTAAAATATAACGAACTAAAACTGTGTTAGAAGTTTAGTAGTAATTGGGATTAAATAAGAATGCAGTTGGTGAAAATCCTATGTGATGATGTCTCTAACATTTGAAAGGAAAGACATAGAACAATTTCCTAGTGTTGGGAGTCAAGGGTAAAAGTAAGTGTAATAGATCATAATTCACCAATGGCCAAACCATCTTTCATGAGAAAATTGAGCTTCATTTTGCAGCTGAATCAGAGTGTGTGGGCTTTACTACATGACTGGAAACATAAAGGTAGAAACAGATGTGGCAAGAGTGACGAGGTTTCTGCCTGATAATCCAACCCTTCCATAATTCATACAATAAATGAGTTCTGACTTGCCACCTCACAGGAGAGAATATGTGGACGTCCTATGTGTTTCACACAGGTGAAGCAGAAGTGAGTCCCAGTTTGGTCACCATAAATGGTTGTTGAATACTTAGTAATGGGAAGTGTGCTAACTTCAAATCATTCTACACTCACATATAAAAACCTCAGAGTTCCCCATAAATACGTACAATTAACATAGGATATGTGCATTAAAATTATTTAGCCTAAAGTATTTTAAACTAGTGTTCAATATTATAACCAGTTTTTCTGTGTTGCCTTCAGACTCCTCAGTCTGTATGTTCACAGAGCTGTGGTCCAGGATTCTGGAAAGTTCCACAAGAAGAAAGACCCATCTGCTGTTTTTCTTGTGTATATTGTCCAGTGCATCACATTTCCAACCAGACAGGTAGAAAAATAGTACCTTTCCTCATACTGCTTGGGAATGGAGACAGGGAAAGTTAAGAAGTGATTGTGGTGTCATTATGCCGTGCTGGTCTCCATGTCTCTCTTCCTCATCCTTGAATCCATTAGTAATCACTGCTAATGCCACACAATGTGTGAAGGTTTGAGTGACAATTCTCATGCTATTGTGTCAATGCAAACTACCAATAAAATCCCTGCCCTTTGGTGCAGGAAATGGCCATCTCCATCTTATAGCTTTCCCATTAAATGTGAGATCTCTACTTGTCCAGGATCAATTTGTATTTCTGCAATAAACAAACATTATGATTTTTACCTGAAAATAACTACAGGAAAAGTACATGTGTGATTGTTTCTTGAATTCTCAAGAAATAGAACTGCATTTACAACACTTACAGTTGTCATTTTCAGTATCAATAATAGTAGAAAAATCAAGTAATTTTAATGGAAAATATGGCAGCCTCATTAGAATTGTGATAACATATACAGGTAATATCATATGGCATGAGCAGGTTGTAGTTTTGAATACAAACACAAACAAAAAAACCCACACAACACAAGTGGATATTTAATGAATAAGAGGCCATGAATTTGAGAGAGAGTAGATATAAGGTGAGCCCAGGAGAAGGTTTAGAGCGAAGAACAAGAAGAGGTATAGTGAGGTAATTATGTTATTTTTATAATGAAAATTCTATAAGAAAATAAAAAGTCAGGAGGAAAATGCATTAATGTGATGATGAGAATCTACTATTTATTTATCATATTTGAAAAGGCCAACACTTAGACAACTTATAACAGATCTTTTTGTTTTGTTGAAAATAATATTATGGTTAACATTAATTAAATATTCTTTATATTCTGAGATCTAATGCTACCATCGATTAAATTCTTTGCAGTGTGCTATGTGACTTCACATACCATGTTGAAGACATCTGGAGAGAGCAGGTAGTCATGCCTTGAGCCTGTTTTCAGTGGGATTGATTTATGTGTCTCTCTGTTTAGTTTGATGTTGGCTATAGGCTTACTGTATATTGTTTTTACTATGTTAGGTATGTGTCTTGTATCCCTGATCTCCCCAAAACTTTAAACATGAACAGGTGTTGGACTTTGTCAAAAGCTTTTTGGCATGTATGGAAATGAGCATGTACATTTTTTCTTCAGTTTATTTATGTGGTAGATTACATTGGTGGATTTCCGTATATTGAACCACAGCTGAATGCCTGGGATAAAGCCTACTTGGTCATGGTGGATGATATTTGTGTTGTGTTCTTGGATTTAGTTTGTGAGTATTTTAATGAATATTTTTGCACCAGTGTTCATAAGGGAGATTGGTCTAAGGTTCATTTCTTTATTGGGTCTTTGTGCAGTTTAGGTATCAATGTGCCTGTGGCCTCATAAAATGAGGTTGGTAATGTACCTTCTGTTTCTATTCTGTGGAATAGTTTGAAGAGTACTGGTATTTCCGCTTCGTGGAGGTCTGGTAGAATTTTGAGGTGAAACCTGGCCTTTTTTGGATAGGAAATTTGATTACAGCTTCTATTTTCTTAGGGAAGATAGGACTATTTAATTTATTTACTTAATCTTGATTTAACTTTAGTAAGTGGAATATATCAAGAAAAGTGTTCATTCAAATTTATTTATTTACAATCTTATAGATTTAAAATTTTGTGACATATGTTTTTGAAGCAAGATTAATGATTCTTTTGATTTTCTCAGTGTGTGTCCTTTTGTATCTTTTTATTTTTTACTTTGTTCTTTTGGATAGAGTCTTTCTGCCTTTTAGTTACTGTGGCTAAGAGTTTGTCTATTTTGTTGATTTTCTCTTAGAACCAACTCTTGACTTTGTTGCTTCTTTGAATCACTTTGCTTTTAGTATATTGATTTCAGCACTGAGTTTGATTATTTCAAGCCATTTACTCCTCTTTGGTGTGTCTCCATCTTTTATTTTCTGGGTCTTTCAAGTGTGCCATTAGACTGCTTGTGTGAGATGTCTCAGATTTATTTATGAAGGTACTGAATGTTATGAACTTTCCGCTTAGCACTGCTTTCATTGTGTACTAAAATTTGGGTATGTTGTGCCATCATTTTCACTTACTTCTTGAACATATTTAATTTCTTACTTCATTTCTTCCATGACAAACATGTAGAGAATTGCTCCAGCTCGATGTGTGTGCAGGCATTTTGTTCTATCTGTCATAGTTGTGGTCCAGCTCTAGACCATGGTGGTGTAATTGGATACAAGGGATTATATCAGTCATATTGTATCTGTTGAGAATTGCTTTGTTCCTGACTTTGTGGTCAATTTTGGAGAAGGTTCCGTGATGTGCTGAGAAGAAATTATATTTGTTTCTGGGTGAAAAGTTCTGTCGGCATCTCTTAGGTCCATTTGATTCATGACCTCTGTAAGCTTCATTATTTTACTATTTAGGTTCTGTCTCAATGATCTGTCACTTGGTGAGACTGGGGTGTTTAAGTCCCGCACTTTTACTGTGTTGGGACTGATGTCTGATTTAAACTTTAATAATGCTTCTTTTACAAATGCAGGCGCGCTTGTATTTGGGGCACAGTTTTTCAAGATATTGATGTCCTCACAGTGGATTTTTCTTTGGTGAGGATGATGTATGCTTCCTCAATTCTTGATTAATATTTATTAGAAGTCTATCTTATCAGATATTAGGATGGCACTGCCACTTGCTCCTTGGGTCATTTGATTGGAAAACCTTTCTCCAGCACTTTACTTCAAGGCAGTGTGATCTTTGTGGCTGAAGTGTTTCTTGTATGCAGCTGACTGTTGGATTCTGTTTCTGTAACCATTCTGTTAGAATGCGTCTTCTTATTGGATTGTTGAGTCCACTGATGTTTATAAATATTAAAGACCAACGAATGTTAGTTCCAGTTTTTGTGGACTTGATGATGGTAGTGTTTTTGTGTGCTTGTTTTCTTTTGATTTTTTTGTTGTGATCTCATCTATATCCTGTTTTTATTGGGTTTAGTTGATCTCATTGGGTTGGAGTTTTCCTTCTAGTAGCTTCTCGAGGTCTGGGATGCTGCACAGATATTGTTTAAATTTAGTTTTGTCATGGAATATCTTGTTTTCTCCATCTATGTTGACTGTAAGTTTTGCTGTGTTGGCATTGGTGGTCTCTTAGTGTCTGCATGACATCATCTGAAGCCCTTCTGGCTTTCATAGTCTCTGTTGGGAAGTCTGGAGTGATTCTGATAGGCCTTTTTCCTTGATTCTTTTAATAATTTTATTGTGTAGATTTAGTGTTTTCATTATTATGTTGTGCAAGTATTTTCTTGTTGGGTCTAGATTATATGGTGTTCTCTAAGCCTCCTTCATGCTTAAGATTATCTCTTTCTTAAAGTTGGTGAGATTTTCTTCTGTGATTTTATTGAAAATACAGCCTGGGCCTTCGAGCATGGAATCATCTGTTTAGTCTATTCCTATTCTTCTTAGGTTTCATCTTTTCATCGCATCTTGGATTTCTTGAATGTTTTGCATCAGGAGATCTCATTTTTATTTCCCTTGAAAGGTTTGTCAGTTTCTTCAATTGTATCCTCACTGCCTGTGCTTCTCTTATCCATTTCTTCATTTTTTTGGTGATGCTTATCTGTGTGGTACTTGATCACTTTTCTAAATGTTCCATCTCCAGCGTTTTCTCTGTCTGTGGTTTCCTTATTAATTTTAATGTTTTGAGGTCTTGAATAATTTTATTCATTTCTTTCACCTGTTTGATTGTGGTTTACTATCTATGATGGCCTCTCTTTCATTGTATTTGCCTGCATTTTTTGAGATATTTGTTTTTTGTTCCTCTTTATATGCCACAAATAATTGCAAAAATATAGATTTAATATCATTTTCTTGTGTTTCAGCTATATTAGTTTTCGTGGTTTCTTGTGGAGCCATGGTGTCCTTGTTTTTGTTGACTGCATTTTTGTGCTGGCCTTTATCCATGTGGTTGTCTGTAAGCCTTAGCGTTTTGTTCCTGGATCATGTAGCAAAGACTGAACAAGCCTATCTTTGAAGTCTAGAGTAGCGTTCAGAAAGTTGAGGAATGTGCAGTTGCTTAAGAATGAGTGCCAGCAGTTCAGATGCCAGGATCTTGATGGGCAGGGCACAGGGCAAGGTGTGGGCATAAAACCATGTAGGGGTGGGTGAACTGAAGTTAAGGTTGTGTGCATGCACAGGTGCCCTGATGTTCGGGGTGCAGGTGCTGGTGTGGTCATGAGCATGGCCCAGTTGTAGGTACCCCAAAGGGCTCAAGGCCCAGGTGGCAACCATGGAGTTCCTCAGAAGAAAGCTGGCTGAAGCTTACAGGCCTGCCCAAAACTGTGCTCCTTGTATGCATAGTCCTCTGGTCTCCGCCATCTTGGATCTGGGATCCCTGTGATTCTCTTGTATACCTGGTGTCCACAGGGTGACCAGAGGAACTATGGCTTAGTAGCTGGCATGCTGTCCCAGAAATACTTATGTTGACTCAGGAGAGCAGGAGGAATCAGAAGTCTAGCTGCTAGAGTGGAAAGTCCCTGGATCTGGGAGTCCAAACTCACTGGAGTATGTGGAAGGGCAGGAGGCCCATAGTTCGCTATTCCTGGACCTGCAAGATGGCCAGTGGAAGCACCAAAGTTGATGCTCCAGGTCTAGCCACCTCTCCACTCACTGGCTTCAGAGTCTCCCATCTTCTGCCCTCTGTTCTCCACCCTCTTGGATTCTCCTTTTTTCGATCTTTCATCCTTCCTTTCTTCCTTTTTTAGTTGGAGGCTTTCATGATCTTTAGAATTTTCTCATGGGTCTGTTTAGGTATATTTTGATTGTTGAATTCATGTTTGCATCATAGTTTCTTGACCAATTAAAACTTATTCATCTCATGTACATTTTTATTAAATTTTTATTTTTTTATATTAATTACAAGTTATTCATTTTGTATCCCAGCTGTGGCCCCCTCTCTCATTCCCTCCCAGTCTCACCCTCCCTCCCTCATCTCCTCCCATGCCCCTCTCCAGTGATAGAGGAGGTCCTCCTCCCCTTCCATCTCACCCTAGATTATCAGTTCTCATCAGGACTGTCTATTAATGTACATTTTAAAGCATACTGGAATATAGTAATTTTTAAAAATGTTTTCTTAGAATATTCTGAATTTCTTTGGTTTCTGTAGTAAAGTTTTTCTGCCACTGCTGATTCTGTTTATTTGAATCCTCTATTTTTTCTTTGATTTACTGAGACAAGGGTCTCTCAATTTTGTTTATCTTCAGAAAAAGCCAGCTCTTCCTTTGGTTAATTTTATGTATTGTTTTCTTTGTTCTATTTCATTCATTTCTATTACAATCTTATTATTTATTTTAATATATTATTAATTTATTTGTTTATGTATTTTGCAGCATTTTCTCACACCTCTCCTCTCAGTCCCTCCTTCTCACCTCACCTCCCAACCCATGTGCCCCTCCTCAATTTCTTTTCATAATAAAGGAAGCCTCCCTTGAATATCAACCAGCCTCAGCATATAAAATTGCAATAAGATTATGCACAACTCCTACTATTGAGGCAACACAAGTCAATCTAATTATGAGAAAAAGATCCAATGGCAGGCAAAATAGTCAGAGACAGCTTTAGTCTTGCTGTTAGGTGTCCTCCATGAAGACCAAGCTGGACAATTGTTGCACATGTGCTGTTAGAAGTCCCACTTGAGGACCAAATTGCACAACTATGACATATGTGAAGAGAACAGATATGTCCCATGAATGCTTTCTTGTTGGCAGTTCATTCACAGAGAGCCTGTACCATGAGCCTTTCTCTGAGATTATCCTTATCACAGAAGGAGAGTTGGAGTATGTTTGCAAACAAGGTTCTCCACAGAGTAGATGAGGGGTCAGTGAGGGAAGGGAGTGAGTCAGGTGCAGTAGTCAGGGGAATCTCTCAGCTGACTTCTAAAATTCAGACCTTTCTGTGGCTCTGACTTACTATTGACAAGGTGCTTCTTTATTTATACAAATTTCAGTTCAAAAACAGACTAATGATTATATAAGTGGTACAGAGTGGGTGTTTGATTTTTCTCATTACTTATCCAGGGTTACAAGTTCACTAACAATTTAGAAACTACAAACAGAAAAGGGTATTATTATTATTATTATTATTAATCCTATAGCTCTACTTAAAGGAATCTAAAAAATGTCTCCTTCAAAGAAATCATATTTAATATATGACAGCCTGCTTTCAGACTGGCAGTGTTTGTAGTATGAGTTCAGTTCAGAGAAACAGAAAATACTTTAATTAGTCTTTTTATGAATAGCCAATACTAACAAATAACTCCTTTTAGTATATATATCATCTATGCTATTAAGTAGAAAAAGTATATTTTGCTCAATATATCTCCTTTACTGAGTTTTATTCCATCAGGATTGTACCCTCTATGACCATGACTTCCTATCTTTAAACTACATTTTCAGGAAGCTCCAAACCTATAATGAAAGGAAGCCTTAAATCCATAACTGAATCTCCTGGCCTCTCAAGGTTTGCACAATGTCTTCATTTACTCTGCACCAAAACAGTGTTTAGGGGCAGATACCCCAAGAAAACTCCTGAAATAATGGCCTCATCTCTAACCTGCTTATCTGTGCGTTATGATTCCCAGGCATAAAGAAGATTTCCAAACAGTTAAAGTTTAAATTTTAATAAAGTTAAGTTTGGGATTTTCATAAAAAGACTCAGACATAATTTTTTGTAAAAAAAAAAATGAGTTATAGTGAAGAAAGTCCCTAGTAAGGAAAAACACCAAAAAAAAAAAAGTTAAAGATAGAAGAACAGTGATTTTAACAATCTGCTCAGCTTTGCTGGAATTGCATCAAGGAATGTAAATGACTATCACCAAATCCATTGAATATCTTTGCCACTTTCTCCTTTCTGATTTAATGATTTTTAGACCTCTTGTGTGACATATGTGGCATTTTTTAGTCTTCAGAAGATGATTAGAAGAAGAAGCGTGAAAATTAGAACAATTTCCGTGATTAGTCTGGAATTAATAATGAAAGACAAAGAGTCCTGTCCTGAGTCAAAGGATGTCAAAGACAATAGAAATTTATTTGCAACATCTACAGCTGAGATAGGTACTTTTTGATCTGAGCATAGAGCTGCAATTTGTTGATGCAAGTGTTTTATACTTACTGCCAAATCAGAATTGTTTCACAGGCCATGGAGGTGGGATTTAACTTGTTCACATGTTACTTTGGAAAAAATATACAGAAGAGGGGTAATAAATATCCACTGAAAATGTGAGTAAGAAGAAAAATGAGAAGAACCCATGAGGGTGGAAAAAGGAAGTGTATTTTGATACACTGATGTGATCAAAATACTATACTTAGTAATTTAAATCATTTCATTAAAAAAACCTTTGAAGGATTACTTAACAGTTTGAATTTCTCTGAATTCAAGTAACATAGATTTTACTTTAATTGCCCCAGACAAACAGTAATAAACTTGTTAAACAAAACTTATTATTAAGTATCAAGGCAAACATTCGAATTGAGATTTATAAAGAGTTCATGATCTTGGCACTATCATGAAGCAGAATATGCCAGGCTATACAAATCATTGAAAAGAGCTCTTATGAATTAAATGTGAAATGTATAAATACTTGTATAAGCTGAAATGTTGATTCACTTCCTCCAGACAGATCAAAAGGTGTGCATCCCTTGCCTAAGACAAGAGTATCCAAACCCTGAGAGAAACCAGTGTCTACTCAAGGCAGTGACCTTCTTATCTTTTGAGGATCCATTGGGCATGGCTCTGGCCTGCACAGGTCTGTTCTTCTCTGTCAGCTCAGTTACAGTTTTGGAGATCTTCCTCAAACACAGAGAATCACCCATTGTTAAGGCAAATAACAAGACTCTCAGCTACATCCTGCTCATCTCCATCCTCCTTTGCTTCCTTTGTTCCTTTTTCTTCATTGGCTGCCCAACCACAACCTCCTGCATACTGCAACAAATAACATTTGCACTTGTTTTCACCTTGGCTATTTCCACTGTTTTGGCAAAAACTATAACTGTAATTCTGGCCTTTAGTGTCATGAAACCAGGGAGAACAATGAGAAGGTTGTTTGTCTCAGGCGTCTATAATGCTGTCATCCCCATCTGTGTCCTGATTCAACTTATTCTCTCTGCAGTCTGGCGGGGAACCTCACCTCCCTATATTGACAAAGACACACACTCTGAACATGCTCATGTCATCATTTTATGCAACAAGGGCTCAGTTAGAGCTTTCTACTCTGTGCTGGCATACTTAGGGACTCTGGCCCTAGGGAGCTTCAGTGTGGCTTTCCTGGTGAGGAACCTGCCTGACACATTCAATGAGGTCAAGTTCCTGACATTCAGCATGCTGGTGTTCTGCAGTATCTGGGTCACCTTCATCCCTGTCTACCAGAGCACCAACGGCAAAGCCATGGTGGCTGTGGAAGTCTTCTCCATCTTGGCCTCCAGTGCAAGACTGTTGGGGTGTATCCTTTTCCCTAAGTGCTACATTATTCTCTTAAAACTTGATGAAAACTCTTTGAGACATTTAAAAACCAAAAAAAAATAGCATGTAAGATTGATCATTTAGGTATATTTGTTTCTCTAATAAAACCCATTAGTAAACTAAAATTAAATTATTTACCTACTTTTCAGTAACTTTTTTTTCTGAAATGGATGCTTAAACAAAAATAAGAGCCCCGTACTTTGTCTCACAATTACAGAGATTCTATTTCAGAAAAGAAGGTGCTGCTGAAAAGATGTTATTAAATTATGCATGTTATTTATCAATTTGTAGACAATATAAATATTCCAAATGTAATTACATTACAGTAACTGAGATAAACAGTACATGAACTAAATACTTGTTCTCTTTGTTATTTTTGGGAGTATAAGAGGGCTCTCAGTGGTATTTGAGATTCTTCTATAGTACAGGCAAAAAAGTTCAATCTCTGGAAGGGGGAGAGGCTTTTAAACAAGTTGAGCCACTCCAGAAATTAGTGTAGAGAATTCTCTAAGCAGAAAAAATTAAATGTACCTAATGACCCTTCTCTCTTATTCCTTGACATATATAAAAATGACTCAACATCCCACTCTAGAAATACTTGCTCAGTCACTTTCACTGCTATTCTATTCACAATAAGTTGGAAATGGAAACTCATAAATATCTTTAACCTGAAAAATCGATAAGAAAAATATCATACACATAAATACTTGTAAGTAGAAAACTTATAATTTAGGTAACCCATATCCAGAAGACAAATATCTTTCTCTACTCTGGGGCATCTAGTGCCAAATGTTCAGATGTGAGTATTCAACAAGGAATAACTGTAGAAACAAGAAAACAGGGTGGGAAGCAATACAATTTCAGGGTACAATTGATGTGACTGGTATAATGTGGGGGAGGTACTCTTATTATGAAGATGGGTAAATATAAGAGAAAGGAGTGGGTGAAATAACAGTAAATATTTGTGAAAGAATTTTAAGCAATCATATCATGAATTGTCTCCATAAAAAAACTGAAAATACATGTAAGTACATGCATGAATATAAACATGTTTCTTTTTCATTTATTTATTTTTGAAGTTTAATTTTAAAATATTAATTAGAGTTTATTCACTTTGTATCTCAGCTGTAGCTGCCTCCTTCATTCCCTTGCAATCCTACACTATCTCTCTTATCTCCTTCCATGTCTCTTTCCAAATCCAGTGATAGGATAGGTCCTCCTCCCCTTCCCTCTGACCCTAGGCTATCAGGTGTCATCAAAACTGGCTGCATTGTCTTCCTCTGTGGCCTGGTAAGGCTGCTCCCCCCTCAGGTGGAGGTGATTACAGAGCCAGCCCCTGAGTACAAGTCAGAGACAGTCCCTGTTCCCATTACCAGGGAACCCACTTGGAGACTGAGCTGCCATGGGCTACATCTGTGCAGGGGTTCTAGGTTATCTCCATGAATGGTCCTTGCTTGGAGTATCAGTTTCAGAAAAGAACCTTGATACCAGATTTAATGTTTCTGTTGCTCTGCTTGTGGCCCTCCTGTCCCCTCCAGGTGTTTCTATTTCCCCCTTCTTTCCTAAGATTCCTTGCACTCTGCCCAAAGTTTGGCTATGAGTTTCAGCATCTGCTTTGACACCCTATTGGGTATTCTTTCAGAGGCCCTCTGTGGTAAGTTCCTGTCCTGTTCCCTGTTTTCTCCCTCTTCCGTTGTCCATCCCATTTGCCTTTCTGTGTGAGGACTGATCCTCTTACCCAGGGTACTCCTTTTTGCTAAGTTTCTGTAGGTGTACAGTTTTTGTATGTTTAACTTATGTTATATGTCTAATATCCACATATAAGTGAGTATATACCATGTGTGTCTTTCTGCTTCTGAGATACCTCACTCAGGATGATCTTATCTAGATCCCACCATTTGCCTACAAATTTCATTATTTCCTCATTTTGTAATTTAATTATTTGTTTATTTTTATTAATTACAATTTTTTTCACTTTGTATCCCAGCTGGATCTCCCTCCCTGATCCCCTCTCAGTCCCACCCTCCCTCCCTCTTCTCCTCCTATGCCCCTACCCAAGTCCACTGATAGGGAAGGTCCTCCTCCCCTTCTATCTGACCCTAGCCTATCAAGTCTCATCAGGACTGGCTGCATTGTTTTCCTCTGTGGCCTGGTAATATTTCCTTATTTTCAATTGCTGAGTAGTATTCCATTTTATACATGTACCACAATTTTTGTATCCATTCTTCAGTTGAGGGGCATCTGGATTGTTTCCAGGTTCTGGTTATTATGAATAAAGCTGCTACAAACATGGTTGAGTACATGTCCTTATTGTGTACTTGAGCACACTTTGGAATATGTGTAGGAGTGGTACAGCTAGATCTTGAAGTAGCACTATTCCTAATTGTCTGAGAAAGCACCAGACTGATTTCCAAAGTGGTTTCCAAGGACGGAGGAAGAACAATGAACTCATGTCAAGTTGTTCTTTGTTCTAATTTTCCCTTATGGTTTTACTTTTAGGAAAAAGTCGAAGAATTAAAAGAATACCCTGTTATTACTTCCAAAATTGTACATTTTTCTGGTGTTAAAAAGCTCTGGAAAAGCCAGGCATAGCGGTACACTTCTGAAATTCTAGCAGTGGGTGGGCAGAGAAATGAGGATCAGTTTGAAGACAGCCCAGGCTATATGAGACTCTCTCTGTCTTTAAAAAACAAAATGCACTAAAACCGAATGTTCATAGTTTTCATCTAATAGTATTACAAATTTTCAGAAAAATAATAAAATATAATTGCTGCAACAATTTGATTTTCTATAATTATGTCTCTATATAAATATCTTCTTATACTTTTGCTGTTGCAATTGTCATAAATGGCCTTTATAAGCCTGGCATAACGAGAAATTACATTCCTACCAGCAGTGGAGAAGGGTTCCACTTTTTCCACATCCTTTCCTGCATATATTGTCACTTGAGTTTTTGATCTTAGCCATTTTGATGGGTGTAAGGTGAAATATCAGGGTCATTTTCATTTGCATTTCCCTGATGACAAGGGATGTTGAATATTTCTTTATGTGATTCTCTGTGCTTTTCTATTCACAATAGGTAGGAAATGAAAACTCAAATTATCTTTAACATGATAAATCCATAAGAAAAATATAATACACATTTAAGTAGAAAAAACATAATTTAGGTAACCCATATCCAAAAAACAAATATATCTTCTTCCCTACTCTGGAGCATCTATCTCCAAATATTCACATGTGAGTATTCACCATGGCATAACTGTAGAAAAAAGAAAACATGGTGGGCACGCAATATAATGGCAGGGTACAATTGATCTGATTAGGAAAATGTGGGTGAGGTACTCTAAATATGCAGATGGATAAATATAAAAGAAGGAAGTGGGTGAAAAACAGTAACTTTTGTGAAGGAGTTTTAAGCAATCATACTGTGAATTATCTATGTAAAATCCTTATAAATGCATCTAAATTCAAGCATGAGTAAAACATGTTGTTTAAATGGAAAATATGCATTGATTGCTTTAATAAACCCGAGCAAGATATACCTAAATATGTTCAAAAATGCACACAGAGAAGTATAGTTCACAACTGACCAAAGATGTTCTTTGCAACAACAATCATGACTGAAAACCACAACCAATCACAAGGCAGAATTCTGGAGAACAGTCATACCTGATACATCTACAGAACAATTCCCAGACTTAAGGCTCAGAGATCAGGCAGGACAGGTGGTGAAAATATTAGATAAAGCAGAGGGTCAGAGTATGTTCTTGTAGTGTGTCTTCTAATAATACCAGAAGCTACACCCATATGACTTACGAATATAAAAACATGGAGAAAGACTTACCAATACACCTGCATAAACATGAACAGAATGTTGAAAAATGCTAATAGACATGTGAAAGTGCCCCAAGGAAAAAACATTGGCCTCAATCCTATGTAAAAATTTACAGGGAACTAATAAAGGCTGAGAATAGAATAAATATTCTTCCCAGGAAAGAACATAAAATCAGTTAGTTACCCAACAGCAAACAATCATCCCTGGAAACATGTATAGATATCTCATTATTATACTGAGCAAGTTATATTTAGAAGTCTATATCAAACTCCTATGCAAATAATATGAATTAATGAAAAAAGTCCATGAATTTGAAACAGAGCCAGGAGAGATGTTTGGGAAGGCTTGGAGGTAAGTAAAGAGAAGGCAGAAAATTATGTAACTTAACTATAATCTCAAAAATGAAGAACATATTGGTTCATTGGTTCATGATTTTAAAATGAATTACTATTTGGTAGTTTAAAAATAAAATTTGCAGGTAAATAGATGGAACTAGAAAAAAATCATGTTATAAGAGGTAATCCAAGCACAGAAAGACAGTATTCACATAATTTGTTTTCTAAGGTTCCTAGCTCAAAACTGAGTATGTATGTACTCAGATGTGCATCCATATCCAGCATTATTTGAAAAAATCAGGAATGGAAAAGGGACATTCCCAAGGTGAGAATGGAGTTATTGTGTGAGCAGTAGGATGTAGAATGGTATAAGTGATTTCAAAGAGGAAGTGGGAAAAACATGCCAGTGTTATAAAAATTGTGGAGGTGAGAAATACAAAAGGGAGGAGGGTAAAATAACAATAAGGATGTATGAAAAGTAATATGCAATCATACGTGTAACTATCTACCTAAAACATTTATAATCTGTGTAATTTGCTGTATAAAAACTAAAATTTAATTTAAATGAAACTTTGCCACCTTTGATGACAATGGTCCTGCCATCTAACAAAATCTCCAAGACCAGGCATGAGAAGTCAATTTTTGAGTTATTAGTGGGGGTTGTCTAAGAGACTCTTCAAACATTACATGCTACTACTCTTTCCTTTTTTGTCCCAAAGGTGGAAGGCATATCCTTATTACTGGTGACATCAAACAGTTCAGATACAAGCCCAGAGAAATCTAAGCTGAAACTGAACACACCCTCCCTGAAGAACAGTATTTTTAATTTTTTATATTTTTTATTAATTACACTTTATTTACTTTGTATCCCCCTGTAGCTCCCTCCCTACTCCCCTCCAATCCCACACCCACTTCTCCTTCTCCACACATGCCCCTACCCAAGTCCACTGAAAGGGGAAGTCTTCCTCACCTTCCTTCTGATTTTAGTCTTTCAGGTCTCATCAGGACTGGCTACATTGTCTTCTTCTGTGGCCTGGTAAGTCTGTTCCCCCCCTTAGAGGAAGTGATCAAAGAGCAGGCCAATCAGTTCATGTCAGAGACAGTCCCTGTCCCTATTACTATGGAACCCACCTGGAGACTGAGCTGCCATGGGCTATATCTGTGTAGGGGTTCTAGGTTATCTCCATGAATTGTCCTTGGTTGTTGTATCAGTCTTTGAAAACAACCCTGTGCCCAGATATTTTGGTTCTGATGCTCTCCTTCTGGAGCTCCTGTCCTCTCCAGGTCTTATTATTATCCACTTATCTCATAAGATTCCCTGCACTCTGCTCAAAGGTTTGCCATAAGTCTTAGCATCTGCTTTGATACCCTGCAGGGCAGAGTCTTTCAGACTTTTGTGGCAGGTCCTGTCAACCCTGAGATTTCACTTCACACCCATGAGAATGGCTAAGATCAAAAACTCAAGTGATAACACATGCTGGAGAGGTTGTGGAGAAAAAGGAACCCTCCTCCAATGCTGGTGGGAATGTAAACTTGTACAACCACCTGGAAATCAATCTGGTGCTTTCTCAGACAATTATGAATAGCTCTTCCTCAAGATCCAGCTATAGCACTGCTAGGCATATATCCAAAAGATGCTCAAGTACACAATAAGGACATTTGCTCAACAATGTTTGTAGCAGCTTTATTTGTAATAGACAGAAGCTGGAAACTAGCATTTCTTTATCAGAGGGTGCTATGCACAGTTCGAAAGGAGGAAATCAAGCAACAGTCCTTCATTTTATGATGCCTATGAACCACAATAATGATCAGCATCATGTTAACCCTGAGGATGAAGTAGGGGCACACATATCTTGGCCATAACCAACCTACACAATTCCTAACCCCAGCCTGAATATCTGTCCTTATACTCATAGATAAGTGTGACATTCATTCTGCAACTTTAGGAACTTTTCTTTTTGGAATGAGAAGGAGTACAAACATTTAAGAGAAGGAGGATCAGGTATTTTGGTATAAGACTTCATTTCCTCAGAATAGCTACAGTTACACTGGGAAAAATGTGTGTGTACAGGAGTGTCTAGAAGGAAGAAATAGTAACAGTAATGATGAAATTATAACATAACTGATAAATATAAAAATAATCAAAAGCATATATAAAATCTCTAATGTTTCTTTGCTTATATTTTTAGTTAATAGTATTGCAAAAAAATTCAAGAAAAATAAATGGCAAAATATAGTCCTTCTCTTTCTAAAAATGAGGCACTAGAAGAATAATTTAGTGTGCTTTCCCGTTGCAGTGCTTTCTTAGCCCATAATTGTTTTTTGAAACTTTTATTTATTTTATTATAAATTTTTGAGACTATATAGTAAGACCCAATTATTTGGGGATGTTCAATAGGCATGTGGGCTTTCTGCAAGGGAGAGCTGGCATTTTGCAAGTTCTGCACCCTGACATACCCCAGAATTGCTTCCAGACACTGATAACCGTTTATTGTGTGCTACAGTGTCTCTTAAAAAATTCTGGCATGGCATGAACACTCACTTTCTGGTTTTTTACACACTCTTGACTGAATAAACTTCCTACAGGATGTTTATGACGATGCACTGCTATTCAGATGAATTAATTCCTGATTATGGAATTCCTGATTTCATTCAAACTTTTAGAAGTTAACTTGTTTTAGAACTCTAAAACAATTTTTACACTTGTATGGCTGCAATAAATACCTTTGTGGATCTCCAGGACCTAACTAGGAGATAGGTTTTAGACAGATTTAGGTCTTCAGATAAGCTCTCACTCCAGGGATGGCTCCTTTAATTCTTGTATACACCATAAATATAGGTAAGTTTACTCTTCATAAATCCTAAAATATAATGGAGATACCAAGAAATGTCTAAATTAAAACAAATCTTCATGTCAAGATATAAAAATTGTTTCACTGTAATTCCTTATGCCTTGTCAGCTTATGGCATAAAATACTGTCAGTGTAAATTCACTTTGTATCTTGGAATGAAAAACAGATAAATTTTTTGTCCTCAACTTACTATAAACTAAAGGATAGCTGGAGAATGTGTAGCCTAATTGAACAGACATGTATCTTTTTGTAACTTCCTGGACCCTGTTAACCTTTAACCCTTGTCAACCTTTGACATTCTGAACTCGCTATGAATTTCTATGTTTTTTTTTAATTTATTTGTTTTTATATCAATCACAGCTTAGGTACTTTGAATCCCAGGCGTAGCCCCCAACCTCATTCCCTCCTACCCTTCCACTCCCTTCCTCATCTCCCCCCTCCCTGCCCCCTCCAAGCTCACCAACAGGGGAGGAACTCCTCCCCTTCATTCCAACCCCAGCTTATCCTGTCTCCTCAGGGCTGGCTGCAATGTCCTCCCCTGGGATGTAGCCAGTCTGTCACTCCCCGGCTTGTATGGAGGAGGGTCAAAGAGTCAACCATCAAGATCAGGACTGAAACAGTCCCTGTTTCCCTCACTAGGGTCTTCACTCCTACACAGAGCTATCATGGGCCCCATCTCCGCGGGGGTTCCAGGCCATATCCAAACATGGTCCTTGATTGTAGAAACCATCTCATACAAGACCCCTGTGCCCTGCTCAGTTTGGAATTTGTGAAGCTCTTGTTCTCCAAAGTCTCACCAACCTCCCCCAGATCTATCATTACTTCTCGCCCTCTGCCAGAGGTTTGATCGCGAGTCTTAATATCTGCTCTGATACATCGCTACATTGACCCCCCACCCCAGAAGACCTCTTTGGCATGCTCCTGTTCTGTTGCTTGTTTTCTCCTCCACTCAATGTCCATCCCATTTGTTTATCCAAACAAGCATTGATCATACCAACCTGGGTCCTCCTTCCTGTATATCCTCTCTAGGTGTGTAGATTTCAGCTTGACCTTCCTATCCTATAGGTCTATATAAGTGAGTATATACCATATGTTTCTTTCT
>JAQQSO010000997.1:0-13292 GCA_028658305.1 Pachyuromys duprasi
GTCTTTGGTTGATGCTTTAGTCTCTGCCTTCTTAAGAGTTAATCCATTACATTTTGTCTTCCTCCTAAAGATTCTGATATAGGGTTTGATGTGGCCCAAGCTTATTTTGACTGATGTTGGCCTTGAACTTGTGGTCCTCCTCCTTTTCCCTTTTCCTACTCCTCCTTTTTCTTCTATCTTGTGGACATTGATATATAAGTATAACCTGCTCACTCTATATAATGTTACTTGTATGTGATTATTTTCAGAACTGATCATTTGATATCAGATACCCAATTGGTGTGTTCTTCCTTGAGGAAGACTTTTTCTCTCAAGCCAGATGCTTAAACTATGAGTCCGCTTGTACTCTAAAAAGGAAGAATGAATAAAACACCCTCCCTGGAAAGGGTAGTCCTTTGAGCTCTTATATAACCATTTGATGTTAGAGAGGAGTTACTTTGAAGAATGGAGACATAAGAGCTGTCTTGGATACAAGTTAAAGTACTAGAGATGAAGATTGCATATAGGTCAAGAGTACCCACAAGGCATTCCCACTATTTGGGGATGGCTCACTAGGGAGAAATACTAGACTGTGCTGTCTCTCTCTGTCTTAGACTAGAAGTGCTGCTCCAGATACAGGGCAGAAATTGGAGAGAAAGCTGGGCTCATCATCCACCAACCCGTCCCATGTCACTGTCATTCATGAATAGTAACAACTTCACCCATGATTTCAGCTGGTGCTCTGCTTCCTGAATATTGGGATGAGTGGTATCCACAGAGTCCTAAGAACAAGGCCCTCATTATGTTTCAAACTCAATTGTGGTCGGTTTATCCTCTAGGTGATAAGGGATTCTGATCATAGCAAGGCAGTCTTTTACTATACCTATATCCTACCTACTCAGTAGGAGAGAGGGGAAATGGAAAGAAATTCTGTACAGGTAACTTTTTCTCTACACCAAAGTAGCAAAATGGATGGATCCCCAGGTTTGAAAAGCAGCATGTACCAATTTCAGGCTAAGCACACTTGAGGAGAAACCTTAAGCTGGAAGCACAGAACCTAAAAAGAAGCCACCTGCCTCTGTTTTGCAGCCTTTCCTTCAGATACCCTGCCCCAAAGGGCCTCTGATCTCTCTGGCAGTTGCTTCTGCCCTCAGGAAACTATTTCTCCTTACTTACAAGAGCTACTCCACACTTGCCATCATGCTGCTGTTCGTCTTTCTTCAGGAATAATTTTGCCCAGAAGTGCAGAAGCACCTACAGGGGAATCCAGGCCAGAATTAGCCCTATCTAATTCCTCATCAGATTGAAAAGAGATTAGGTGGGACCTAGGAAGACACAAAAGGAAGTATACATTTTAACAGATTACTTGGCTGTATGATTTGTTCTAGAAAAAATATGATACTAGTTTTATAGCAACCTTTAGGTCATTTGAGCAAAAGGGTCAAAAGGAGCATTTACAAATATTTGAGCTTCAACCCACAGCGGCACCAAGTTACTCCATATTTATTCCAGTCACTCACAGGCAAGTTAAGATTAACCAGGCAAAATGTAGAAAGAATCCACCAAGATCACGGAGTAGTGGAGTCATGTAATGTCAACTCAGTAAGGGTAATAATCCCAGAGGCCCTCTCCTCCTTCAAACTTTTCTTTTTTTGTTCAATTTTTTGTTTGTTATTTAAGACAGGGTTTTTATGTGTAGCCTTGGCTGTCCTGAACTCGCTATGTAGACCAGGATGGGCTTGAACTCAAAGAAATCTGTCGGCCTATGCCTCCCTAAGTGCTGGAATTAAAGGCATTCATGAAGGTTCCCTGCTTTGTCATAGTCTCCTATGAGGAAGACAACACACAGGAAACTCAAATCTCTGCAGTAAGGGATGACTAGTCTGACAGGACCCTTATGCCCCTCTGGCTACTCGCTAACGCAGAGTAAGGGGGAATTTTCCAGTGATGCTCTGGAGTGAAAGATGAAGGGAACTAAGATGTCTGTATACAAGTTCCTTTTGTCTTACTGAAGGGTGACAGGTGTCCCTACCCTGTATCACTCTGACCTACTATTTAAAGAAGTAGATGCTGATGTTTTGTGTGTGTGTTCTTGTTTTTCCACTTGAATCTGGCCTAAATTTAGAGGATTAAGAGGTGCCCTCTAAAGGGAATTATCAATCAAGAGTGCGTTATTGTCCTAAATCTTGATTGATTTTTAGGAGAGGAGAGTCCTCATTGGGTTACCAGCTTGTCTACCTTGGGTAAAGACTATCAAACAGCCGGTTACCTGAAGTCTGGCTAGGGTAGATTTCAAGTTAGACATGGGTAAAAGCAGAGTCTTATGTCAGCCCGACCTTCTTGATCATCATTCTGCCATGCACACATGAGTTTAAATTTAAAAGTTGATCCTTTAAAATCTGTGGTAATATGGTAAAGGAAAAAAATGCATCCTGTCTGTTGTGAATCTCCATTCCCATACACAGGTAAAAAGAAAAGAGATCACAGCATGCTTTTACAAAATGTACAGTGGTTATTTGAAAGAGATTTGATGGGCTTCAGTTTTCACCAGTTAAGGACAGATTTTCTTGACCAACATGCTAAATAAGAGCGATGATGAGTTATGGCAGGCTTTCTGAAGATGCTCTGCGAATATTTCCTGGATGAGATGTCTACGCTCTTGATAGTGTGCAGTGGTGACTATTTCTGTGGTGCAGTGCATCTCTAGAGTCATCAACATATGGTATATACTCACTTATATAGACCTATAGGATAGGAAGGTCATGCTGAAATCTATACACCTAGGGAAGATAAACAAGAAGGAGGACCCACGTTGGTATGATCAATGCTCATTTAGATGGACAAATGGGATGGACATTGAATGGAGGATAAAACAAGCAACAGGACAGGAGCATACCAAAGAGGGCCTCTGAAATTATCAATATAGCAATGTATCAAAGCAGATATTAAGACTCACAACCAAGCCTTCAGCAGAGGGCTGGGAATAATAATGAAAATAGGGAAAGTTAGTAAGACTTGGAGAGAACAAGAGCTCCACAAAGACCAAATAGATCAGGGCACAGGGGTCTTTTATGAAACAGTTTCTCCAACCAAGGACCATGTGTGGATATGGCCTAGAACCCTTGCTCAGATGTGGCCAATGGTAGCTCAGTATCCAACTGGAGACTCTAGTAAGGGGAACAGGGACTATATCTGTCATGAACTCAATGGCTGGCTCTTTGACCTTCCCCCACACATGTCCAGGAATAACAGCCTAGCTAGATCCCAGAAGAGGACATTGCAGCCAGCCCTGAAGAGACAAGATAAACTAGGGTCGGATGGAAGGGGAGGAGGTCCTCCCCATCAGTGGACTTGGAAGGGGCAGGAAGGAGATGAGGGAGGGATGGGGAGAGTGGGAGGGAATGAGGGAGGGGGCTACGCCTGGGATACAAAGTACCTAACCTGTGATTAATATAAAAATAAATAAACTACATTTAAAAAGAAAAAAAGAACGGCATGTGCTCAGTTAAGGAGCATTTTCTGGGCTTCCAGAAAAGCAACACAGAGGCACTCGTGTGCGAATTTGAGAGCTTTGTAAAGTGTGAGAAACGAGATCTCAAAATTACACAAGTGTCACATGTATCTGTTGAAAACTCATTTGCTGTTTCTGTGATTGCCAGTTTTCCATCTGTTTTCGAGCCGTGAAGTCATTTCAGAACCAACATATGCCCCCTCCTAATTACCTCTCCTCAGGTCTCTGCCATTTCATCAAGTGTCTTATAAAATGTCTCTTATTTATAAAATGTCTCTTCAGAAGTTGACCTCCATATAAACAAAAAGTTAGGTAGTGAGAATAAAGATGTGCTTAGAGGTCTGGGGACACTTTATGTGGGCCATGGGTTATATCGAGAAACTAACTTGCTTGTGTAATACTTGTAGCCAAAAAAGTAAATATTAAAGTAATTTTGAATATTAACTACTAATAACAGTCATATCCATTTAGAAATAAGTTTAAACTAATTAAATACTAAGTTAACATAAAATTTAATTTTATACATTAATGTTTCAAGTAAAAATAAGACCATAATAAATTGAATGGATTCATGAAATTCTAAAAAAACTTCATAAAATATTATATTAAAAATAATAAAATACAGTAAAAATTAATGTTTCCAGCAATATTGTTGTGGATCAATAAAATGATAAATTTAGTGAAAAAATACATAGGTATAGTAATATATTTCCCGGATATAATTACAAATGGAAGGAACTGTGTGTTTTTCTTGTTGTGAAGCACAACAACAATGATGTTTGTTAGTTTTCAAGAACTGCTTGCACCCAACAATTCTGTACTTGGATTTTTGACAAACATATGGCTCTATGATATTATTAATTTTAGTACTTAATTTATAAAGATACAGTATATGTTAGAAATGTACAACTCATGGTATCATTAACTCAATTAAAACTTTAACTTACATTTCTTTTTTCCTTCTATATTTGTGCATCTGTGATTATAATTAGTTGGCATTTCATCCACTTTTATTTTGCATTTTAATTGTTCATGGTTGTGAGATTTCCTGTATGTTTTAATGAGTATCTTTGTATGAAATATATTTTATACTTTGTAGTGTTTCTACTATCAATTCTTTTTTGTTCTTGACTAAATTTCCAGGAGAAGGTCATTGAAATTAGTGGGATAAACATGTTTTAACCTGTAGTTTATAACTTCAAACTCATCTAGAACGTATGTTCAGCTTTTTCTGTTGCTTAAGAAAAGTTGAAATGGGCACATGTTACCTTATTTTTAGTGAGTTCGGCTATTAAGATTTAAGCCAATGAATGTTGCATGAGATAAAGATGCATCTGTCCTACGTGTGAGCATTTTTGCTGGGTTCATCTACTATTTGTATTTCCATATGTATGAATTGTCTGTTCTCATATTCTGTCTACAAATAGGGTGAAATTTACTGCTGTGGCAAGAACATTTGCTTAGAAGACCTGGATGTCATTCAATACATCATGGCCATGTGGCCTTGAACAAATAGCTTGGTTTCACTGATTCTCTTGTTTTTATCTGAAAGACAGAAATAACATTAACACTAAATGGCTTTATTGAAGGTTAAACACATAACCAACAGATTCTCTGTATGTGATGCCTCATTTCTGATAGAAATAAACCCACATTTCACTTTCATGACTACTGCAAGGACTATAATAACAATTAATAAATATATGGCCTTTATCTATAAGGATGTAATTGTTAGTATTTACACTTATGTATCAGTGTGATTGATCTTTCCTTCATTCTTTTGCATATTCAATTTTTTAAAAATAGTCAACATTTAGCATTAGCAAAAAGAGTTAGATAAAGATACTTTGCCTTTCTAGGATTAAAAATATTCTAATGTGCTAACACCCCCTAAAAAAGACAACCTTACATAGCTAAATTTACAAAGTTTAAATGACATAACTTACTAGTTTTCCCACACAGATAGACATTAGCAGTCTGATGGATTTTTCAGCATGGACTGTCTCTGACATGAACTGATTGGCCTGCTTTTTGATCACCTCCCCCTGAGCAGGGAGCAGCCTTGTCAGGCCACAGAGGAAAACAATGCAGCCACTCTTGATGAGACCTGATGGACTGGGATTGGAGGGAGGGAAAGGAGGACCTCCCCTATCAGTGGTCTAGGGGAGGGACACAGGTGCAGAGGGGGGAGGAAGGGAGGGACTAGGACTGGAGGAGGGAGGGAACTACAGGGGTATGTAAGGTGACTAAAGTGTAATTAATAAAGAATTTAATAAAAAGTGAAAAATATACCAAAGCCACATAGATGTTTTATGAAAATTCAGGCAACAGTTTCATTGGACTTACACAATGTCTTCTTTTACAGACTAGTTAAGTGTAATCAGTCTGAAGCTTAAAAATACAGAATTAAAATGACAGGTGCTAATTAATTTTCCAAATAGTTAAGGATTGATTCAGCATGTCATTCTTAAACTGTGCTGCCATTTAAAAAAACCCATCATTTATGTCGACAGAAGTTGCTGTGTGTTTAACATTCCCATTAAGTCCAGAGCCTAACCTTATCTCTATCAATCATTATAGTTTAGACCTATTCTGTTCAAGTGAGATTGTAAATGGTTGGTCAGTGATCATGCATATATCATTCTTTGAAAGGTAGGCAGTTGATATTATCAACAATTTTTATCAAATTGTAATAACCATGAAGTTTTTTATACTGTAACATTTAAATGTTCATGGAGTATTCTGGAACAGAATACCTATTAAAAGAAAAGAAATTTGCCTTCTAGGTTGGTTTTCAGAAAGAACCTCAAATTATCAGAACATTTTCTTGATAAATGGGTTATGAATATGTTTTCTATTTTGGAGGATTATTATGTGAAAAATATAGTATGTGTAATTATCTTAGTTAATATCTCTTGGAAATATTAGAACTAAACATAAATTATGAATGAATGATTGATTATTAATCCTTTCTTTATATTCAAAGTAAAAGAAAATTAAAAATAAATGTGTGGTTATTGTTTGTTGCCATGGTGATATGTGCAATAAAGTACTGACAATATACAAACCCTCTAGAAACTAAAGGCTATATCTTAATTTTCTTTCATTTTCAGCTATTAGTAATTTACTAGTCAAACATTATACACAATATTTTAAGTATTTTTTGTAAAAACATCCTTTAAGTTTTCAATTCTAATTTTATTTTGCAAAATTTAAAAGTTCAAAAAATACACAGCCATGTCTCTAAAAATAATGTCACATATTAAATCAATTTGAGGGGCAAATGGTAATTATTTCAGTACTGCTACATTGACTTTGAATAAACAAATGTATAAGTGACTTATCTCAGATGTGTCATCAGATCCCTCCCCTCAGGGATGAGGAAACCTGTGGAAGAGGAGGCAGAAAGCTTGTAAGAGCCAGAGAGAATGGAGGATACCAAAGAAACAAGGCCTTCTGAACATAGCATGACTGACACACAAATGAATTCCCAGATGCTGTGACAGCGTGCACGGGGTCTGCATTGGTCTGTACAAGATGGCATCCTAGGATTGAAATAAGCAGACACATACCCTCATCTCTAACCCCAAAATTATCTCCAATTGATAAACATTTGCAAACGGAAAATTATTATTATTTTTTTTAGGACTCTCACTGGAGAAATATACTACTCCTAAGGGTAAGGCCACATACTCAAGAGTAGATGCTCAACACAAAATGGACTCAGCAGCATCTTTGAAGTTTCCTTTTCTTATAATGTTCTTTCAGAACATTTTTTCTTTTAAATTTAATTGTTTTATTTTATTTATTTTGTTTGTTTGTTTATTTTCACCCTACAGATTTGGGGTGTATCTCATGGATTTTAGTTTTGTTTTTTCATGCGAACGAGTGTGCCTTTGTGTCTCTATCTGCTTCTTATGAATTTTCTTGGGCTCTTTTCTTTTGTTTGTCCTATTTTGATATGTTTGTTTTTGTTTTATCATATATTATTTTACTACTATCCCTTAGATGCCTGTTATTTTCTTTTTTCTTTTTATTATTATTATTAATTAATTCAATTTACATCTCTGTCATAGATTTCTCCCTCCTCTCCTCTTAGTCCCACCCTACCTCCTGCATCCCCTCCCCTATTCCTCAGAACAATGGAGTCCCCCATCCCCACCCCAGCTCATTTATTCACAGGAGGACTGAGTTTATCTTCCTCTCCTGTGGCCTTGTAACTAAGACCCATCATGGGGAAGTGAACAGAAAGCAGGCAACATAGACCATGTGAGAGATATCCCCCACCCCCGTAAATAGTAGGCAGCATGAAGCTTCAGATCAAAAACACAAGTGACAATACATGCTAGAGAGGATATGGAGAAAGGGGAACACTCCTCCATTGCTGGTAGGAGTGCATACTTGCACAACCACTCTGGAACTCAATCTGGTGCTTCCTCAGACAACTAGGAATAGCACTACCTCAAGATCCAGCTATACCACTCCTAAGCATAGACACAAAAGATGTTCCATCAATACTACAAGAGCATTTGCTCAACCATGTTCATAGCAGCTTTATTCGTAATAGTTAGAATCTAGGAAAAAAACCCACAAAGCTATGTCCATGTCTCTCAACCGAAGAATGGATAATGTATAATGTGGTACATTTACACAATGGAATACTATTCAGCCATTAAAAACAAGGAAATCATGAAATTTGCAGGGAAATGGATGGAGATAGAAAAGATCATCCTGAATGAGGTAACAAAGACCCAGGAAGACACACAGAGTATATATTCATTTTAGTCATATAGTGCAGAATAGACATACTACAATGCACAGGCACGTGTTTATTTTCTAAGAAGAGACCAGAGCAGGGGATCCAAGCAGAAATGGAGGTGGGGAGGCACTGTCAAGAGTAGATTGAAAGGAAATAATCAGACTATATTATATAAAAAATATCTTAAATAAAAAGTGCTTAAAACATCAAAATATTTTATTATGAAGAGAAGTCTGTAAATCACAAAAAATAGGTTCACTTAATCTATTAAGAGTTGATTGCTGTAAACGCTTACTAATTTTTTCCAGGTTATTTTAGTAAGGGAAATTTGATCATTTTATGTTCCAATCCCATCTAGAGAAATCTCAAAAATTCTGAGATTCATGACCATCATCTTGAAATTCAACTTTATCCAGTTACTGAGTTTTGAATGTAAAAGAACAACTCCCAAAGGCATGAGGGTGGTGAGCTTTAAAATTTTTATTAATTATTTATTACAATTTATTCACTTTGTATATGACTATGGCTACCTCTCTTGTCCCTTCCCAATCCTTTCCTTCCTCCCTCCATCTCCTACTATGCCCCTCCCAAAGTCCACTGATAAAGGAGGTCCTCTTTTCCTTCTATCCCACCCTAGCCTATAATGTCTCATCAGGAGTGACTGCATTGTCTTCCTCTGCAACCTGGCAAGGCTGAAAAGACCCCTGTGACCAGAGTTTTTGGTTCTGTTGGTGTCTTTGTGGAGCTCCTGTTCCCTCCAGGTCTTTCTGTCTTCCTCTTCTTTCATAAGATTCCCTGTACTCTGCAAAAAAGTTTGGCTATGAATCTCAGCATATATTTTGATACCCTGCTGGGTAGAATCTTTCAGAAGCTCTCTGTGATAGGCTCCTGTCCTGTTCCCCATTTTCTCCTTCTTCCAATGTCAATCTTGTTTGCCTTTCTGAATGAACATTTAACATCTTACCAGGGTCCTCCTTCTTGATTAGCTTCTTTAGGTGTACAGGTTTTAGTATGATTATCCTATATTATATGTCTAATATCCACTTAGAAGTGAGTATATACCTTGTGTGTCTTTCTGCTTCTGGGATACCTCACTCAGGATGATCATTTCTAGATCCCACCATTTGCCTGTAAATTTAATGATTTCTTTGTTTTTAATTGCTCAGTAGTATTCCATTGAATAAATGTAACACAATTTCTATATCCATTCTACAACTGAGGGACATCTGGGTTGTTTCCAGGTTCTGGCTATTATAAATAAAGCTGCCAAAAATATGGCTGAATAAATGCCCTTGTTGTATACTTAAGCATCTTTTGGATATATCCCTGGGAGTGGTATAGCTGGACCTTGAGATATGGGACCTCATGAAACTGAAAAGCTTCTGTAAAGCTTTCTGTAAAGGACACTGTCATCAGAACAAAATGACAGCCTACAGATTGGGAAAGGATCTTCACCAACCCTGTGTCTGACAGAGGGCTAATATCTAGAATATATAAAGAACTTAAGTTAAACAGCAACAAATTAAGTAACCCAATTTAAAAAATGGGGTACAGAGCTGAACAGAGAATTCTCAATGGAGGAACATCGAATGGCAGAGAAACCCTTAAAGAAATGCTCAACATCCTTAGTCATCAGAGAAATGCAAATCAAAACACCCTGAGATTTCACCTGATAGCCATCAGAATGACTAAGTTCAAACACTCAAGTAACAACACCTGCTGGAGAGGATGTGGAGAAGGAGGAACCCTCCTCCATTGCTGGTAGGAATATAAACTTGTACAACCACTTTGGAAATCAACCTGGTGCTCTCTCATAAATTAGGAACAGTGCTACCTCAAATATTGTTATATTTAACTACATTTTTAGTAGTAAACTAAATATACTTCTTTAAACTTTTATCTTTATTTTTGGAGAGTATAAAATAATTACATAATTTCCTTCTTCAGTTTCTTTAATTTGAACCCTACCATAACTCCACTTTGCTATTTTTAAATTCATAGCCTCTTTTTTCATTAAATTGTTATGCACATATATGTGGAAACATATACACAGTTTGTCTGTGTGTGTGCATGTGTGCATGTTTTCAGGATTATTCAATTGTTTTTGGATAACAAATTTGGTGTGCTCTTTTTTGGGGAAGACTATTTCTCTAGGTCCCAGGGTTGATTAGTTACCTGTTGTTTTTGTGTATGCCTGAGAACTTATGTGCTTTCTCACCATCCATGTTAGAATGTTTATTGATGCTATTCTTGCTCAGCTCATAACTGGGCAATCATATTGGTAAGAGGTATACCACTACGAAAAACTCTGTTTCTCTGACTCTTACATTCTTCCCACTCTTTCTTCTGAAATGTCTCTTGAGTATGTGGGAACGTTTTATAGATGTCTCTACCAGGACTGTACTTCAGGCATTGTGAGGGGATGAGGGAGGGCTACATTGGGATACAATGTGAATAAACTGTAATTTATAGAAACATAAATAAATTTTAAAAATGACAAAAGATTGCTTTATGATTTTGTTGTGATTTTGTATAATGTTCTTTACGTGTTGCAACAAGAAATTTTTCTGATGAGAGGTGATAACTATACTTAGCTGTATGTATAAAGATACGTATTGAGTATGTAGTTAGAGATCGTACTAGGTTAGTAAAATGGCAGTTGAAGGATCTACTCCAAGAACCAAAGCAATATTTAGTATATAAGTGTAATCACTATATTTTAAAATTTCTTTTAAATTATAAAAAATTAATTTTATCTATTTCTTGTGTGTGTGTGTGTGTTTGTTTGTGTTGTGTGTCTGTGTATGTATGAGGGCTTTTCAAAGTCTTCATGGATATAGAGGAAAATTTTAACCTTTATGTAAAAAATGGGAAAGAAGAACACTAAAACAAACCAATAATATACACACAACCTTTTTTGTTTAAAATAATGGGCTTTGATTTTTATAAAAATTAATAGCAATAATTTGGTAACTACCTTCCTGGTACTGGGCATGAATAGGATCTGGGTTTTCTAGACATTTCAAATACTGTACAGGAAAAACATTGCTTTTTTCTTTTATTTATTATTATTATTATTATTTTATCATTCTCCAGTCTTAGCCTGTAAAGAAAAGAGTGGTTAATATATAACTTTTCTAGATAAAAGAAGGTATTTACTAGCCAGCTAAACACAACGGATATAACAAAAGCAGTGAATTAGTCTGGTTTTCATCTGATACTATACTGAAAAAAGGCTAGTGATGAATTTAATGAATGGCCTTGAGCAATTCATTAAGCATGCTTCAACCTCCATTTTACTCTTTTCTAATTTAAAAGATTAAGAGGCATCTACTTCCCAGCAGTGTTGACAGTTAATTTTATTTGATTCAAATGCCTTTGGGCCTTTTCCACGATCATCTGTGTTTGGTTTCGGAAAGTTTTGAACTGTTACTATTAGTGACACAGAAGTGATGTCACAGAGTATCTCCTTTGTTAAAAATACTGATTACTATAACGTTGATTTTCATGCTGTAATAGGTACTCTCAATATCTTTGGTTGCGGAGATGTTCATGACCTGTATCTTGACATAGGCTAACTTCAGTAGGTCTCATGACTAACATGGTGTGGTTTTCTTCACTTTATTGAATTGTTCTTGCACAATGAGGGTAACATCATCTATTCTGTTTCCCTTTGTGAAAGCTCTTGTGCATTACTTGTAAAAATAAATTCTCAAATATTCTTTGTTAAGTGTTTTTATTTTTTTCAGAAGAGGGGATGAGATGAGAGCCATTCCCAAGCCATTCAAGGTCTTTTTGAACGCTCACTGGCTGTTTCTACTCCTCTCCAAGCTGACTGTTTCAAACTGGCTTTTCTAGGCTTCTGACTGAATTTGCTCTACCTAGCCTCAAACTAATTCTGGTTTTAATTTCCTGGCTCCTTCTCATACTCTGGCTCATTCTTCTCATTCTCTCTTCACCTGTTTCTAGCTCTTTGTGTTCTCTCTGCAGCTTGTCTTTGTAAAACTGTCCTGGTAATCAACTTTTGGTAAAAACCTCTGTTAAATAGCCCCTCTTTCCTCTTCTGTTCTCATAAGAGTTGGGCATATCCTGTCTATAACTCATTCTGTCATTTTGAAATTGACTTTGTGTGTCTCTTAACTATACACTGCTTTCAAACATCCCTCCTTCCTTCTATAGAAAAACATTACCCTCATTGTTTGGGATTAAAGGTATGTACTAAGAGTGTGTCTACATTCCAGCCATATTATATAGACCTAAAAGGTATTTGGATGTGATCCATTGACAGAGCAATCATACTGCTAGATTAAAATTTCTCTGCATACTTGACCAGAGAATATGGGATGTGCTTGCCAGTTTTGAATATAATTTTTTTATAGCTTCAGTATAATAATGGCTGAAGATGAGTTGCAGAATGTAATCAAGTATCTTCAGACAACAAAGCATAAAAGCAATGTGGTGTACACATGATTAGAGACAACTGAAAGAGAAGGAGAGAGTTATATTAATTTTAATCAGCAACAATTGGCAAAAATACCCACAATAGATTATGTATTCATCTCTTATTGAAGCTGAAAATGTACTTCAAGTTATATTTACATAGATCATAACTTTTTCCCTAGAATTGTTTGATATTATAAATTAATTCTTCTCCCATTCATATGGGAAGTCTGTAACATCCCTAAATGATGATGGTACCAGGATCTAGAATCATTGAAAGGTAATGATTGGTTGAGGATATAAGATTGCATACCCAAACTTATGGGACACAATGAAGGCAGTGCTAAGAGGAAAGTTCATAGCACTAAGTGCCTTCAAGAAAAAATTTGAAACATCTCATACAAGCAACTTAATGGCCCAACTGAAAGCTCTAGAGAAAAAAGAAGCAGATACACCTAAGAGGAGCAGACTGCTGGAAATAATCAAACTCAGGGCTGAAATCAATCATTTAGAAACGAATAAAACAATTCAAACAATCAATGAAACCAAGAGCTGGTTCTTTGAGAAAATCAACAAGATAGACAAACCCCTAGCCAATCTAAC
>JAQQSO010000999.1:0-14440 GCA_028658305.1 Pachyuromys duprasi
GATCTCCGTGAGTTTAAAGCCAGCCTGGTCTACAAAGTGAGTCCAGGACAGTGAAGGCTACACAGAGAAACCCTGTCTAGAAAAAAACAAAACAGAAAACACACACACACACACATAAACAATAACTAAAAACCACTTCATGAGACTTCAGAGTCTTTCATGATACAGGCCAAGGCTGAGTCTTTACTGAGATAAAGCCCTGCTCACAGCTTTCCTTTCTCTTTGCTGATTTCTCTCTCTCTCTCTCTCTCTCTCTCTCTCTCTCTCTCTCTCTCTCTCTCTCTCTCTCTCTCATATACACACATACTTTCCCGTCTCAGATCCTGCTTCTAGGGTGTCTGGCCTAGGAAGCCTTTCACTGTTTCTAGTTATCCATGTGAAAGGTAGCAATGGGGGCTAGCACTTCTCACCATCCATCCATGTCCACCAGCTTTGGCTGAGCCCGAAGTGAGATGGAGAAGAGGAATCTTCAGCAGAGGGGAAGTCTGTTAGCTGTGCAATGGGACACATCTTCTAACCCTGCCTCGAAGGAGTCCCTGACTGGTTTTTGAGATGCAATTTTCATAGAACACCTCCTCAGAGCCATACATTTTCCTGCCTCATTGCTGGGTGGTACCATCTGCCCTGCTTAGGTCCCTTCAGCACCTTTTCATGGTCCTTGGGTTATGTAGCAACTTCCAGAATATGACACCTGAGACTGCAGGATCCTGCCTCGCCTCCTGCTCCAGCCAGAGCTCATTTCGCACACTTGGTGTCCCAGCACTCAGAACTTCCCTTCTTCAGGGTGTTTACAGTCTCATTCCCTCCAGGCTTCATTAGACCTCTGCACACCTCCCTCTGTCCCTAGTCCTCTGTTATTCCATGCTCTTTCCCTTGACCGACTTCCATTCATCCTCAGGGTCAGCTTAGCCACCACTTTTCTCCAAGAATCCTCTCATATCCCCTGAGACTGTCCTCCCATATCTCCTGATATTATCCTCCCATATCCCCTGATATTATCCGCCTATATCCCCTGAGACTGTCCTCCCATATGCCCTGAGACTGTCCCCCAGATCCCCCTGATACTGTCAAGGCTTTCATTGCTCTCTGATAGCCTCTCCTGGAGAACTCAGATTATATTTTTGTCCATCTCATCCATTAGACCATGAACTCTGACACAGGAAGGAATATGTGCCTAAGCCACTCATCGTACCATCCTGGTACAACAATCAGTACTGAGCAAGTTCCTAAGAAACACATGCTGCTTACTGACAAGATGGATGAGCCAACAGCTAGCGACGGGATCAGTGAATGAGTGGAGGAAATAATACACTCGCCTGAGATGGGAGTCACCCGAGCCTTCGTCTCTGGGGAAAAGCTGTCGTTGATATGCAGTCCATAAAATTCAGAACCCCACCCCAAAGATTAACAATGTAGTTCTTAAAAATCACACTTGCATGCCTCAGAGTTTCATCAGAATTGGTGTGAAATATTGTGCATCACTTTCTGCTGGTGTTATTCAGTTGGTTTGTCCATAGTTTCTCTTGGCTCTTTTTTTTCATGCTGAGGTCAGAGACTTGAGTCTAGTGTGTTTTCCGAAATACAGCAGGGTTTGCTTCTAGGTGCTTGTGTGTTGAGAATCCTGCTTCCTCTGATGTTTGCCTTTTCTGTCTTCTGGTTCTTTAAATGACATTTGCCGAGTGGAAAGTTCCTTCGTTTGAAAGAGTCCTTGGGTTTCACACGAGCTATTTTTAAAAATAGGACTTGATGCTCTCTTGGTGGTGTCCCTTAACACATTGGCTCCTGATGAGTTTTCCAGCTTTGGATTTGGAAAAGGATTTGACTACAGGACGCATCTGACCATTGGGATGATGGACCTGGGCAGGAAGCTTTCCCAGTATCTGGTGAGTTGCTATCTCAAGCCCCATGTTGGCTTATCTCAAGGGTCTCGAGAACCAAGATGGAATCCAGTGTTTCCAAAGAGTGCTGCCGTTTGTGTCCTTAGGTTAAATGCATGGTATTTAGGTTGTTAGAACATGAAAAAGACCATAATGTCATATTTTTCCCTGTGTTCTCAAGCATTGTAATTGGCATGTCTTTGGTTATTAGTTTGAAAAAGTTTTTTTTTTTTTAAACTGCATTTGGGTTTTGTTGTGGTGGTAAAAATGAAAATGTAATATTTATCATCTCAACAATTTGAAGTACACAGTATATGGTTGTATTTGTTACTTGTCTGGTCATTATAACTAAATAACTGACGAAAGCGGCTTAAGGCAGGACAGGTTTGTTGGGGCTCGCAGTTGGAGGACACAGCCCATCACATGGAAGAGGCAGGCAGCAGGAGCCTGAGGCAGCCGGCCACACTGTTTCTCCAGTCAGGAGATGAGGGTGGCTGTAATTGGCGCCCTCCTTTTAATCCTCCTTCTCCAGCCTGTGGAGTGGGTGCCGCAGCAGCCCATGGCTTAGTGTGGGTCTTTCCACCTTAGTTAACCTAACCTGGAAAACCCCTCTAGACAGGTCCGGAGGTTTGTTTCCATGGTGATTATAAATTTTAGCAAGTTGACAATCAAGGTGGACAACCACCTTAGCTAATGTGCACATTGCTGTACAGCAGATCTCTAGAAAGTTTTCATTTTATAAGATTGAAACCCTGTAAACCCCTAGTTAGCAATGTGACCTCTTTCTGGCTCTACCCTACCTCTCCAGAGCCTGGCAACCCTACTCGCTTTCTGTTTCTAAAAGTTCCTTTACTTAAGATTCTTTATAAAGACATCACATAGTGTTTGTGTGCTAGTGACTGGCTTAGTGTAACGCCTTTAAGCTTGTCTGCATTGTAGCACGTGACAGTATTCTCTTCTTTGCTGGGCTGTCTTTATTCACCTTTCAATTGACACTTTAGGTTGCTTCTACCTTTTAGTTAATATGAATAACAATGTGATGAAACACACATGGGCAAACATTTCTTCAAGATTCCCTGTTCAGTTCTTCTGCATATGTTCCCACAAATGGGATTACGGATTCTGGTGCTTGGAGGAACACGCCTGCTGTTTTCCATATCTCACAAGCTCTGTTCCTCCACATCTTCCTGGACAGGTGATGCGTTCTGCTTCCTCCCTTCATCCCTACTTCTTTCCTCCTCCTCTACTTTCCTCTCTCCTTCCTTTCATTTTCCTTTCCCCGCTCCCTCACTCCATCCTTTCTTGGATAGTAGCCATCCTACCATGTATGAGGTAATATAGCATTAAGGGATCTATCTATCTATCTATCTATCTATCTATCTATCTATCTATCTATCTATCTATCTATCCCTGACTGGCCTGGAACTCTCTATGAAGACCAGGCTGGCCTCAGCTCAGGGTGATCTGCCTGCCTCAGGCACCTGAACACACTGCAACATTACGGCTCTGAATTGCACTCAAAACATTATATTTTGGGGTTTTTTCCCCTACCTTCCCTCTCATTGTCTATCACTGCACGAATACCGAGGGTACTAACAGATCAACCAGCCCCTAATATCATTAAAAAGCTCCCGATAATTTATACAACAGAAATTCCAGGAGATTGTCAACTAGGAACCAGTATGTCTCAGTCAGCTTGGCCCACGGCCATGTATGTGCTTGGTGCCCTTTCCATTAACTGAGGTTGTCTCCTTGAGAGGGGGTGCTGCCCACACAATTTGTTGGCCTGGTGCCCTCTCTCTGCAGTTCAAGTCATAAAGCCCTCTTATTGCTTGCACCCTTCCCCCAAAGGCAGAGGCTGGCTTGTAGGTATCTCATGATGTGTCTGAATACGATTGTTATGTAAGAAAACCTCTGATGACTGTTGCTCGGCCCACTTCCTTTTTAATTTTTTGCTTATGTCTTTCTCTAGGGAAACATCGCAGAGAGGGCTTGTTGCTGTACATTTTGTAAATGCCCGGGGACCCCAGGACCTCATGGAACCCGGGGACTCCAAGGCTCAAAGGTGCCATTTGGTTGTGATCCTTGTTTCTCTAACATTCCTTGCTTTGTCATGAGTGGAGCTGAAATGAGATAGTTGGGTTTGCAGCCTTGGCTCTGTATGATGTAATTGCCTTGGGTAATTACTTCCACCGTGTAGAAGTGCATTCAGAGGGGCTCACTCCTGAAACTGCCACCGAGAACCCCTCCCCTTTCTCCTCCTTATCTGCATGGAGGATGCCTCTAGGGTTTGCAATTAATGCTTTCTAAACCTGCTTTAGACTGTCTGAAAGGTGTTCAGGGAGAGTTGTGGTTGTTTTCAAAAGAAAATGAGATTGAGCTGCAAAATAAAAGGACCAATTCTAGAAGATCAGTTACATGGCAGTGGCACAGAAAAATGCATCATGTTATTTTCAACGAAAGACTGTGCCAATGCAAACAAATGGACTACATTCATTTAAAAAAAATGAATGAATTTTTACCCACATTCTAATGACCAGAGAAAGCAGAAAAGGCAAAGCAGGAGAACATGTAGGTAGGGTTCCGTTTATTAAAAGGACGCTGTACTGTCTGGGAACACATTCTTAAGCAGAGAAATAGCTTTAAGGCCCTGAAAGTATTATCCTAAGTATTACCAGTGCATTCCTAAGGAGGGCTAGGATAGTAGGGTCGCTGGCTGATGACTGCACAGATGTCACATAAAAATCATTGTACAAAACTTACGCATAAAATGCACTTAACAAACTGCATTTATATTGCTTTCACTGTATATGCATTTTCAAATGGGTTTTAGGTATCGTGATAAAAGGACTGTTTGTGATAAATAAATACGTAAATGTATTGATTTTCGTCTTAACAATTTTAGCCTGTATTTTCCTTCCTCAATATTTCAAAAAGACTTAAATTACTTATTGTGGGGGTGCATGACCGTGCCACGGAGCTCCTGTGGAGGTCAGAGGACAACTGGCAGGAATCAGCTCTCCCCTTCTGCTTTGTTAGTTCTGGAGGCTTGGCAGCAGGTGCCTTTATACCGAGACTCCTCCTCGGTCCAAAACAGATCGATCATCACCCCCGCTGATGCTTTCTGCCTCGCCTGTCCACGTCGAAGGAAAATGTACACAGCATGTTTTGCTGAATTATGAGACTCCATTTATCCAATGCTCCTCTTGCGTGTCAGTAGAACTGTGCTCCAGGGGCCCAGCGAGGGTCTATATTAGAGGATGGGGAAAGCAAATCTCAACAGATCTCTGTTACAAGTAAAGCCCCAAAGCAGCTAAACTACGGGCTCAGGGGAGAGTGACTTAGTTTAAATATTGCTGGTATCGAAGCAGAAGAAAAGTCAAATGGCCCTTTGTGGGCGTTCCTGCTTTGTCAGTGATGGAGCTGGAGAGATGGCTCAGGGGCTTGCCAGAGGATCTGGGCTTAGCTCCCAGAACCCACATCAGGATGCTAATAACAACCTGTAACTCCAGCTCCAAGGGCCTTCCTCTGACCTCCCCATGCACCTGCATTCATGCACACAAACACAGACACATGCACATGCGCAAGTACATGCACACACACACAACAGTCTGACAGTTACTATTGCTGTGATGAAACACCATGATGAAAAGCAACTTGAGGAGAAAGGGGTTTATTTGGCTTACACTTCCATATTGCTGTTTACCACAGAAAGAAGTCAGGACATAAACTCAAACAGGGCAGGAACCTGGAGGCAGGAGCTGATGCAGAGGCCATGGAGGGTGCTGCTTGCTTCCCATGGCTTGCTCAGCCGGCTTTCTTATAGAACCCAGGACCACCAGCTCAGGGTGGCCCTTCTACAATGGCCGGTCCTTCTCCAGGAATCACTGATTAAGGAAACACCCTCCGGATTTGCCTAGAGCCCAATCTTATGCAGGCATTTTCTCAGCCGAGGCACCCTTCTCTCTGATGATTCCATGCCAAGTTGACATGAAGCCAGCCAGTGCATACACATAACTAAAATAATAATAATAATAATACATATTTTTAAAATGGCGGCACAGATGCAAGAGTGGCTTCTCACTGATTGGGCGGGTTCCCAGGATCAGTCTTTGTGTCACCTTCTGCAGGGGGCTTCAGGCATGAGGCCAAGGAAAGAGCCAGCTGCAGATCTCAGGTTTTCTGCAACTCACAGCTTTTTTGGTACCAAGTCCACCCACCACTCAAGGGAGGGCCTGGCCAGGAATGCCTAGTGACTTGGTGAGTTTGAACTGACAGAGGATGGTGAAGTGTCCTTCTCTCTCACCTCCTAGGGTTCTTCGGGTCTGAAAGGCAGCAGAGGACACAGAGGAGAGGACGGAGATCCTGTAAGTTGGGACTTCCTCCCCCCATGAACCTATATTCACTCATTTTCTTCATTCTGAAAGCTTTCTGGAGCAGAGCAGATTCGTGTATGTTTCTCTCTTTTTAAGATAGCGCTGTGGAGGAAAGGGCTGCCTTCTTTTTCCCTTCACTAACAGGAACTTGCATGACAGGGGCTGGAATTTGGTTGCCATTTTTGTTGTTTTGTTTTGAAATCGGTGTTGGGGGTCTGGAACTTTCCTCCGTGTCTCTAAGCAGCGTGCAGTAGCTTATCTGTTGGGGAGCACTCTTTAGGCCTTGTGCTTGGTGCATGGCTCTAGGCCAGAGCTGGAGCATGTGTCCTTCTATGGAGAGGAAGTGGGCAGGATGTCCCACAGAGCATGATGTCATGACAAATACTGCCCAGAGGTTTGGAAACCTCAACTCTCAAACCACGACTCTCACTTAGCCCATTACCCTTATTGAACTTGGAGGGACTGAGGCTTCCTTAGGCCTGGGGAGTGTTCAGTTCATAATGTTTAAAAGCTCGGACTCTGAATTGAGGCTTCCAAGGACTGATCTATAAGCGAGACCTTGACCAGGATATTTACCCTCTTGGTAATTCCTCTAGGACCCAAGGCTGACCTAGCTTACTTTAAAAGGATCACTAAAGGAGTACTCGAGTGTCTCACTTTGTGCCCCAGTGGAGTCTTAAAACACCACCAAGCTAGTGTATGCATGTTTTTGTGTGTGGTGCATCACCACGTACCTTGCTGAGGGCCCATAGTCGGCTGAAAGTTCAGGTCATGAGAAACTATGAAGACCAGGGTCCTTTCCAGCCGCCTGTGGCTGTGGACAATACCTTGAGCTTGTGTTGGCCCCCAACTGATCTTCAGAGCAAAGGATGCAAGATGGAAAAACAGGCTCGCATGCCCCTTCCCTCACGAGGAAGCATGTTAGCTATGCTTTTCATGCTCTTCTGAAAAATCACTCACAAAAGCATCTTAAGAAAGGAGGGAGCTGGGTGGTGCACACCTTTGATCCCAACACTCAAGCAGGCTGAGACAGGTGGATCTCTGTAAGTTCGAGGTCAGCCTGGTCTACAAAGTGAGTCCAGGACAGCCAAGGCTACACAGGGAAATCCTGTCTCGACCCCCATCCCCAAAAGGAGGGTTTATAATGGTGAATGATGTGAGGGAACAGTTCCTTACAGTGGGCAAATCATGGGACAGGAGCCTGAGGCATCTGGTTCCATTGCATCCACAGTCAGGAAGCAGAGATGTGTAAATGCCCCTCCAAACAGCCTCTTCTCCAGATAACCCCCCTTCTCTAGATGGCCTCCCCCTCTCCACATAGCCCACCATCTCTAGTCTCTCCATCCCCAGCTGTCCCCCTCCAGATAGCTTTCTCCTTTTATGCAATCCAGGACTCAAGCCCATGGAATGGTACCAACCACATTTAGGTTCCCCACCCCCATGATCTATGTGATCCCTCATATGGTCCATAGGGTCCACATTCAAGTAGCACATTTGTTTCTCTAGATGCACCGGACTCTGGCTCTTGGCTGTTTCTAAACCTTTCCTGTTAGGATCAGGGTTGATGAGAGATGTAATAACCTCTTCCTGTGCTCTTCCTGTGTGGACAGTCTGACATTGGAGAGGTCTGTGTCTGTCTGTGTGTGTATCCACCACTGCCTGGGCCTCCACTTTTTTTTTTCAGAAAGATCTCTTATTGACCTGTAGTTTGCAAATTTAGATAGGCCTGCCAGCCAGCAAGTGCTTCAGGGTTCCACTTGTCTCTGGCTCCTGCCCCCAGAGCTGAGATTAAATATATACCACAATTCTTGGATACACACACACACACACACACATATATATATTAATGTGCGTTCTGGGATCAAACTCAGACCCTTACTCTTACACAGAGAGCACATTCCTAACTGATGTCTCTCCCCACCCAAAGGGCAGGCTCTTCTGCCTTTGTGCCCTGTCCTTGGCAGTGATGCATCTTCCCATGTGTCTCTCCTCAGCTCTAGCCCTGGGTGCTGAAGTGCTTTTCTGTGTCAGCAGCGCTGACTTCCCCAGGGGGGCATCAGGGCCCTGGGCATGATATCCTGGGATCACTGAGCAATTAGGAGTGTGGCTAGGAGGCAAAGAGACTTCTGAGTCTTTGGCCACACTGAGGAGTGAGTAAAGAAGCTGAGCTCATCCTCAACCCATCTGTGACTCCTGAGGGAACCCTGAAGGCTGACAGAGAAAGGGTGGGGATGCTGCAGGCTGTAGCTCAGTGCTCCAGAAGCAAAGCACTGACAGCTTCTGGCAACTGTATCACTTTGGACATATGTTTGGACTCACTTTTTAGGGAAGGCGAGGAGAAATTGGGCCTCAAGGAGATAGAGGGACCATGGGATGTCCGGGGACTCAAGGTCAAAAGGTAAGCTTCAGGTGACTCATTATTCTCATGCCCCTGTGAGCCCTTCCAGGCCCCTCCCGTTTTCTTGCTTGTTTCTTTCCTACTACCTCTCCCCTCCCGACATGTTATATATGTTAGCTCCTCTGTTTGCAGATGAGCCTTCAGCACTCATTTACTTCCACCCATAACCTTTACATGGGCGTGTAGCCAGAAACAATTAAAGAGAGAATGCCAGACAGCCACTCTCAGGGGAGGCAGCCCCTTCCTGCTGCAGAATTAGAATCCCCGTTTCTGCCTTTGACCCCGAAGTGACGGCTGTTTAATCTTTTGCAGGGAGTCAAAGGATTTGCTGGAGTTCAGGTACCGTATGTCCTTCCCAGTCAGCTTTGATCTCCTAGCTCGGATTCATTTCCTAGCAAGCACATGTCAGACACCCCCTGACTGCTTTGTGCTGTCACCTGTGGTGCCTGACTGCTGACTGTTGTCCCTCAGGGAGAGCACGGAGAGGACGGGCTTGACGGGCTGGATGGAGAAGACGTAAGACATCTATTCGTCTCTTCTCCCTTTGTGTTATCACGAAGCCATCATGAGGTTGATTTTCCTAAATGAGATGTTGTTTTCTGTTTGTTTAGGGATTTTATGGACTTCGTGGGGGAAAGGGAGAAAAAGGTGACCCTGGCTCTCAGGTAACTCTTTTCAGATGTCAAGTCATCCGCGGTGACAGATCCAATTGGGGATAAAATCGGCAGCCGGCTTCTTCACCATCTTCGTTACCTTTCTTCTGGCTGTGACCGAATGGCCTGGCACCTCCTGGATGCCCCTGGAAAGCTAAAGGGAGAAAGTGTTTACTTTGGCTCACAGTTCAGAGGACTACAGTCTTTTTTGGTGGGGGTAAACATAGGGGTTGGAGGGTCTTGGTGCATGGCGCTGACCAAGAAACAGAAGGGCGTAGCCAGTGCTCAGCCTTTTCTTTCTAGTTCCTCTTTATTCAGTCAAGGTCCCCAATCCCATGGCATGGTGCCACCCACTGTCAGAGTGGGTCTTCCCTCCTTAGTTTAATTTGGGGGTGTGTGTGTACAAACACCTCATTACTGTAATGCCTCATTACTGCTCTGGGTGTTTCTTAAAGTCAATCAGGTTGACAAAATTTGTCATCTAAACACATAATGAAAGCCTGTTACCAACAAACAGATGACACTCTTGTATGGGGCACATGGGCTACTGTATTAGTTCCCTTTTTTTGTTGCTATGATGAAATTCCTTGACCGAAAGCTACTGAAGGAGGAAAGGTTTTGTTTTAGCTATGGTTCCAGAGAGATAGAGCCCTCATGGTGGGGAAGGTATGGCATGGCAGCAGGCACAGGAAGCAGGCTGGTCAGTTAGCCAAGGGTAGGAGAGAGAGTGAATGGGAAATAGGGTGAGAGTGTAAACTCTCAAAGCCAGCCTCCAGGGATGTGCTTCAGCAAGGCTTCACCTCCTAAGGTTCCTCCCCACGCAGCCCCTTCAGCTGGGGCGAGGGCAAGAGTTCAAATATATGAGCCTCTGAGACATATTTCCCATTCAAACCACCATAACTACTATGTGATTTTCACATTTCCAGCTAGAAAAGCTTACTGTGTGAGGTCTTTCTGTAGTCACGGTTTTTCAGAAGTCTGTAAATGAACATGTTCGGCCATTATTATTAACTTTTATATTCTTTCCTGACATCAAATACAAAGAGAATGAAAAAGTTAATTTGGAGGCCTTGGAATTATAAATCATAGTGAAATAAATACTTCCCGTATTTTAAATCATCCCAACAGCCAGTGCTATTTTTTTGTTCTGACCTATTTATTTATCAAACATTTTTGATGCATCTGTAACATACTTAATGATTTGTCAAGGATCCAGAGATGGGGTGGAACACATGTAATCCTCATCCTCAGGGATCCCACGGTACACAGAAATGGTGGGACCACTTGGGGTCCTTCTAGGTCAGTCAGTTTCATGATGGTAAGAAGAGACTCATATAGCTCCAGTGAGACATTAGGCTGTGTGTGTGTGTGTGTGTGTGTGTGTAGCTTGGGAAGGATTTAAGCAATCAATTTTGTGTTTCGGAAATATTATTTGGAAGTAGTGTAGGGACTTCTGGCATTGACACGGATATAAGGAAGGTTGAGGGGTGGGTCCCTAGCGATTGAGGTGAGGTGGGATGCAGACTTCAGGCAGAGTAGTCACAAAGAGAAGAGACATATATAATATATTAATATACTATAATTAATATTAATATAATATATTAATAGAATAGAATATATTAAGGGCATGCAGGGACCAGCCTGGGTGTGGCAATGGGCACATGGGTGCAAGAAGCCACCCTCAGGTTGTACAGAATAAGGCCTGCCTTAGAGTTGCTCCCTAGAAACCTCCACTGTTCCATTATAACCCTGGCTCAGGGGCAAAGGCTCTTCAATGTAGGGGAGCAGGAACTGGGGGAATCAGTCAAAATGCCTCCAGGGACCATATCTCAGGCAAATTTTTAATGGAAAGTTGTTGGAGGTGACAGTTGAAACCCCCATAGGTCTGTATGTGCTTGTTTAGATTTAAATTCAGTGAAATAAAAAAAATTTCACCATTCAGTCTCACTAACCACATTTCAAGGGTTGCCAGCAGAAGATGGATGGTGGCCCCCATGGCGTTTTCTCTCACGGCCATGGGGTTTCTCCCCATTGCTAGATGTCCCCTATGCTAGCCCATGAGAAGGTTTCCTGCTTCTTAGCCCAACTGTGGCTTAAACTTGAACTTGGGAAGTCAAAGGGCACCTGGAGGAGGCAGAACAGGAAACAATTTTTTTCTGATTGACTGTCCACCTCCATGTTCAGTGTTTGACATTTCACCCCATTATAAAGCCACCTATGGCTGGTTTCATTTGTTTGTTTGTTTGTTTGTATTTATTTATTTCCAGGGCAGCCCAGGTCTCAGAGGTGCCCCTGGAGCAGATGGGGGGAAAGGCTTTCCGGGAGATCGCGTAAGTTACCAGATCCTGCTTCGCTCTGAATTATTTTTAGTTTTACTAATTACAGTTTATTCACTTTGTATCCCTCCTGTAGTTCCCTCCCTCCTCCCCTCCCCATCCCACCCCCCCTTTCTCCACCCATGCCCCTCCCCTAGTCCATTGATAGGGGAAGACTTCCTCTCCTTCCTTCTGAACCTAGTCTATCAGGTCTCATCAGGAGTGGCTGCATTGTCTTCCTCTGTGAGACTTACAGCCAAACCTTGGGCAGAGTGCAGGGAATCTTATGAAATAAGGTGTTGATAGAAAACCTGGAGAGGACAGGAGCTCCACAAGGAGAGGAACAGAACCAAAAAATCTGGGCACAGGAGTCTTTTTTGAGACTGATACTCCAACCAAGGACCACTCATGGAGATGACCTAGAAGCCCTGCACAGATATAGCCCATGGCAGTTCAGTGTCCAAGTGGTTTCGTTCTGAATTTTATCTCAGCAAAACTCTGTTTTTATCCGCCTTAGTTCTTCCCACTGAAGTACAGTGACGGGTACTGGGCAGCAGGTGTTTGTTACCCAGGGCTTTTTCATTTTGGGGTGGGGGAATCTGTCCAAATCTGATATGGACTGATTATTTTAAAGGCTCAGAATGGTGTATGAGTTCTCATAGCATGAGAACTCCAAGTCACTATGGTGAAAACTCCCTTCATTTTATTTGTTAGATTCCTAACCTTGCGGGCCCTGAGCTTGATTTCTTTCTTGCTTGTCTGTTAGTTTAACAGCACTGGGACTCGAACCCAGGTCCCTGTGCCAGCTAGGCAAGCGCTCTACCACCAAGCTACATCCCCACTGGGATTGCCTCTTCCAGACTCAGGTAGAAAAGGCTTTCATTCCACATCTGAGGGAATGGCCTGATACTGGGCCAGCACCTCAGGGAAGCCACACTGGGCAGAAGTCACTGCACAGCCTGTTACTCTTAGAATACTGCTTCAGTCACCAAATCGCCTTCAAACGGGGGCTGAGGTTACTTCTGAAAGCCTCAAGTTGGGGATTTTTCTTACACTTACTTCACCCCTTAGCTTGAATTAGCTTAGTGGTTCTCAGCCTTCCTAATGCTTCGGCCCTTTAATACAGTTTGTCATGTTGTGGTGACCCCCAAACATAAAATTATTTTCCTTGCAATTTCATAACTTATTTTGCTACTGTTAAGAATCATACTGTAAATAGTTTTGGAGATGGGGGTTTGCCAAAGGGGTTGCAACCCACAAGTTGAGAAGTAACTATTACTTTAAAAAAAAAAAAAGAACCTAGTAGAGCAGTTTTGTAATTCTCAGATCCCTGAGGCAGGTGAATCTCAAGTTCAAGGCAGCCTAAGCAACTTAGTGACACCCCCATCTCAAAGATCTGTCAGTGATACATTTGCTGAGTTTAATCCTGTGTGCCACACAAGGAAGAAAGGAAAAAAAAGATGAAAGCCCAGTGTGGCACACACTTGTAATCCTAGAACTCGGAATGCTGAGGCAAGAGGATCACAGTGAGTTCAAGGCGAGCCTGGGCTCTGTAGCAAAGCTCTGTGTCCCAGGAGACTACTTTCTGAATAGAACACCAACAGCACAGGCTCTAAGATCAACAATCAATAAGTGGGACCTCATGAAGCTGAAAAGCTTCTGTAAAGCTAAGGACACTGTCATCCGAACGAATCGACAGCCTACAGATTGGGAAAGGATCATTACCAATCCTACTTCTGACAGAGGGCTAATATCCAGTATATATAAAGAACTCAAGAAGTTAAAAAGCAAGAAACCAAGTAATCCAATTAAAAAATGGGGTATGGAGCTAAAAAGAGATCTGACTGTAGAGGATTATAGAATGGCAGAAAAACTCTTAAAGAAATGCTCAATGTCCTTAGCCATCAGAGAGATGCAAATCAAAACGACCCTGAGATTTCACCTTACACCCACCAGAATGGCTAAGATAAAAAACTCTAGTGACAACGCATGCTGGAGAGGTTGTGGAGAAAGAGGAACCCTCCTCCATTGTTGGCGGGAATGAAAACTTGTACAACCACTCTGGAAATCAATTTGGCACTTTCTTAGACAATTAGGAATAGTGATTCCTTAAGACCCAGCTATACCACTCTTAGGCATATATCCAAAAGATGTTTTTCATGTTTGAAGAAAAAATTTTTAATGCTATAATGTGATTTTCAAGAACAGGATCTTTTTGAAATTTTTTATCATTTGCATGTTTCTTTTTCATATATGCTTCTAAAATTTCAAAGGTTATATCTTACACAAATAAACACACATATACAAGGCTACCCATGGGATGTATTTTTCTTCCCTTAAACCATGGACTCTACTGGTCATTTCAAGGCTATTTGTAGGAATTATTTTCTAAATTATTTATTTGCATTATTTTTATGACAAGCTTATTGATGAGGCGCATATATATATATATATATATATATGGTAACATGATACTTCTTGAGATTTCTCAAACTTTATCTTATTACTCCTTTAGAAACAATACACACAATTAAACAATACACACAATTAAACAAACAACAATACATTTACTTCTTTGAAATTTACTGAACTGCAAATCAGTGACAAGTAATTTGAGAATAAATTTAGAAAGTTATTTGGAATTCTTGTTACCTTAGTATAATAAGAATAAATTGAGAAACCCAGAATATAGCAATCTACTTGAAAATATCTCTTCACAGTAGTTGAGTAAATTGCCTTCAATATCTTTGTAATAGCAAATTCTATGGCCATCTCAGGGAATAAGGCAGAGAGGCAAATAAGACAATCATGAAAATTGAAA
>JAQQSO010001001.1:0-31304 GCA_028658305.1 Pachyuromys duprasi
ATACCGTGTAACCAAATTTATCAGTTTCGAATGCCAAATTCACCAGAGAGGAAGATGTTCATTCATGAATATGTTCTTTGTTTTGACTTATGGGTTGATTCGTATGTGCACTGATGCTTCAGTACTGATTTTGGAAGGACTGTGAATTAAATTTGGAAGTTAAAATATGCCAGAAGCTAGCTATCTGCTAATAAGTTAAAATATGCCAGAAGCTAGCTATCTGCTAATAACTAGGGAAAACACATGGCAGAATGAACCAGTGCGATGGGGGTCATGGAGTGGTTTTCAGGAAGAGTTCACTAGAACAAAGTCTCTGTCTCCTGTACCATCACAACTGCAACTGTTAACATAAAAAGGGGTGGTGTGAGATTTTTGAGATTTTAGAGGAAAGCCTCCTTCCTGGACACAGACCCTATTGCCTTCTCTGCATCTCCCCCAACTAGAGTTGTCAAGGATGCCACTTTCTCTTTCTGAGCCACACCAAGATCTCCATCCCAGGGCCTGCTCCCATGGGGCAACAAAGTGTCTGCAGTTGTGCTCTGTGATGCCAAAGCAGCTGCTCAGTCACAATTAGCTGAGGCTGATTGTGCTGACCAATCAGGACTCAGGGGTGTGGCCTTCCATTGTTCTGGGTCAGCTCATAAGAAGGTGCCTCTAGGCTCTGGGCCAGACCACTCAAGGCTTCAGAATGGTGAAGGCCAGCAAGAAGTCTAAGAAACCTGTCTCAGAAGATGAGCAGTCAACATCAACCACCATGCCTCAGGAAGCGCCTAAGCAAACCTAGTGGAAAGACTAGGGGTCTGTCTAAGCGCAAAGTGAGCAGAAAGGTAAGAAGGCCCAAGCTAAGCTTACTCCTTTCTGCATCGACTTACCCTCCCTTTTGCTCCTATCCTTTCCTTAGCCTGGCATCACCCACTTCTCATCCCACAGCCCTTCTCCTACAGCCCCCTTCATGTATTCTACGTTTTTGAAGACTCATATGCCCTGTCACCTTACTCTGTTGTCTTTCCAGGTGCAAAACAACAAGAAGAAGGTCAAGAAGATCCCACCACAGACCCGGGAAAGAAAGGCTGTTGACAAAACTACAACGGGTAAAAAAAAGGCTAAAAAACCCAGGAGAAGCACACTCTTTGGTCACTACAAACGTCTGATGAAAGAGAAGACTGGCAAGGAGAAGGAGGAAGATCAAAACTCCCAGGGTGCTACCGCCTCAACAAGTGACCCCGCATGTGAATAGCCTCAGAATTCCCCCAGACACCTAGACCATCTCTACAAAGGTCTGGTGTCTAAGCAATGTCAAACTGTGTAGACAGAACCCTTACTACACAGAACATTGATGGCAGTGAAAATAAATCAACATGATTTGAAAACAAAGGTATCCCTGAGAATCTCTGATGGACTCGGAAGGCAGGAATGGGAAGAAAGAAGGGGTGGGGAAGAAGGAGGAATAGGAATGAAGAAGGTAATAACACGGGTATCCAAGAAGCAGAGCATATTGGGTCCTACAGGGGTAACAAGGAGACAAGCAAACCAACGTCCAGCAGACACTTAGAGGATCTGCATGAGCTCCTGCCTCCAGGTTTCGGCCTTGAGTGCCTGCTCTGACTTCCTTTGATGATGGACTATGATGTGGAAAAGTAAGTGAAATTAACCACTTCCTCTCCAAGTTAATTACAATTACAGTGTTTTATCTCAGCCACCATTATACTTTGATAACATAACAATATAACAACTTACAGGAGTGATTACCGTGCTACTTTTGCTGTCTTAATATTCTAAAGTGTAGTTTAGTGGTCTTTAACCACATTGTTGCAAAGGAGAATCTCCAGTCTTTTTTCATCTTTCAAATTTGACATTCTGTACAATTTTTTTAGTGTCATTAAAGTGTCAGGCAGTAGCTGATATTCTCATACCAAAGACAGATTGTTTCATTATTTTTATGTGTTATGGAAGCTTTATTATGAAGCCCCACATACTCATAGTAAACTAGCAATCTTTATGTTTACATTACGTAAATTCTATAAAATGTTAATTTGAAAAAAATATGAACTAATGGAGTGGAAAATGCAGCAATTGTTGTCCCTTCTGATCTTTATTGCCCTCTCTTATACAGCAGTCCTTCTTTCTCAAGGTTCATATGTATATTAATTAGGGTGTTCTAGATAAACTTAACTGACAGAATGAGTCTAGGTATGTCAAGAGGAGATTTATAGACTGGCCTTTAAATTGTGGTCTAGCCAGTCAAACAGTGGCTATGTCCCAAAGGAAGTCCAAGAATCTGAAAGCTGCTCAATCCATGAGGCTGTATGTCTTAAAATGGTGTTCAGTATACACTGGAATACCCAAAGAAGAAAATTCTAATGCCAGCAGAGGAGTGCCTCTGATGCAGGATAAATGAACTTGCTAGACACACACACACACACACACACAGAGAGAGAGAGAGAGAGAGAGAGAGAGAGACAGAGACAGAGACAGAGAGACAGAGACAGCGAGACACACAGAGAGAGAGACAGAGACAGAGAGAGAGACAGAGAGAGAGACAGAGAGAGAGACAGAGAGAGACAGAGAGAGACAGAGACAGAGAAAGACAGAGAGAGAGCAGGCAAAAAGCAAAAACTTTCTTTTTCTATGTCCTTTTATATAGGCTGTTAACGGATATGACTCACATTTAAGGTTGATCTTCTGATCTTAAAAGAGGACAGGTTTTCCCACCTCACATGATCCAGTCAAGGAAAACAGTCCCTCACTGGTGTGCTCAGCTCCTTAGGTTTTAGTTGATTCTAAATGACGTTGACCACCAAGATTATCAATCACATCCAGGAATCCCCTAGAAAAGGTCTTCATAACAAAAAAAAAAATCAAGCAATGCAGACCAGAGAATACCTTTATATTCAACCCTTAAACAGAAAGTAAGGTGAGGAGCAACTGATGCATCTATGACACAACTCCTGTGTCATAGGCTCAGGGATCATAGTGGAAGAGAGGAGGCAGGACATTATAAGATCCAGAGGAACAGGAAGTTTGCTGTGAGATTGCATCTCCTAGAAATGTTAGAGAAGCTACACTGATGACATATCATCAACATGGCTGCCTTAACAATACCTAAACAAGGAAGACACCAATATATTTGCTAACATGGAAGGGGCAAATTTCATGAGGCCTGAACTACAGATAAAGAGTTACAGGTAGCTTAGCAGACTTGCTTGGTTAGAGTTACACCAAGGTACTTTATGTCCTTTGTGGCTATTGTGAAGGGTGTTATTTCCCTAATTTCTTTCTCAGCCTTTTTGTCTTTTTTATACAGGAGGGCTACTAATTTTTTTGAGTTGATTTTGTGTTGATTTTGAGTTAATTCAGCCACTTGGCTGAAGGTGTTTATCAGCTGTAGGTGTTCCCTGGTAGAATTTTTGGGGTCACTCATGTATAGTATCATATCATCTGCAAATAGTGATACTTTGACTTCTTCCTTTCTGAACTGAATCCCCTTGATCTCATTTAATTGTCTTATCGCTCTATCAAGGACTTTAAGTACTATGTTAAAGGGGTATGGAGAGAGTGAGCAACCTTGCCTTCTTCCTGATTTCAGTGGGATTGCTTTAAGTTTCTGTCCATTTAGTTTGATGTTGTTCATAGGCTTCCTGTATGTTGCCTTTACTATGTTTAGGTAAGTGCCTTGTATCCCTGATCTCTCCAGGACTTTAAACATAAATGAATGCTGATTTCACCTTAAACCCATCAGAATGGCTAAGATAAAAACTTGTACAACGACTTTGGACGTCAATCTGGTGCTTTCTCAGACAAATAGGAATACTGCTACCTTAAGACCCAGTTGTACCACTCCTAGGCATATATCTGAAAGATGCTCAAGTATCCAGCATGGATATTTGCTCAACCATGTTTGTAGCAGCTTTATTTGTAACAGCCAGAAGCTGCAAACAACTCACATCCCCCTCATTTGAGGAATGGATACAGAAATTGTGGTACATTTACACCATGGAATACTACTCAGCAATTAAATACAAAGAAATCATGAAATTAGCAGGCAAATGATGGGATCTAGAAAAGATCATCCTGAGTGAGATATCCCAGAAGCAGAAAGACACACAGGGCATATACTCACTTATAAGTGGATATTAGACATATAATATAGGATAATCATAGTAAAATTTGTACCTCTAAGGAATCTAATAAAAAAGGAGCACCCTGGGTAAGATGCTCAGTCTTCATGATTGCATTTTTAAAGAGTTAAGTAATATCCCTTTGTATAAACATACCACATTTTCTTAATCCGTTAGTAAATTGACAGATATCTCGGTTGTTTCCAAACCTGGATATTATTACTAGAGCATCTATGAACATGGCTGAGCAAGTCTCAGTCTTTTTCTTCCTTTTTAAATTAAAAAATTATTTATTTAATTTACATCCCAGCGGTACCCCTCTCTATCATCCCCTCCCAATCCTGCTCTCCTGCCCTATTCCTCTCCCGTGCCCCATGCCCCAGTCCATTGATAGGGGAGGTCCTCCTCCCCTTCCATCTGACCCTAGCCTATCAGGTCTAATAAAGACTGTCTGCATTATTTCCCCCTGTGGCCTGGTAAGGCTGCACCCCCCAACCCTCAGGGGAAGATGATCAAAGATCCAGCCAAGGAGTTCATGTCAGAGACAGCCCCTGTTCCTTTTATTAGGGCACCCACTTGGACACTGAGATGCCATGGGCTACGCATGGGTTCTAGGTTATCTCCGTGCATGGTCCTTGGTTGGAGTATCAACCTCAGAAAAGACCCCTGTGCCCAGATATTTTTTTGGTTCTGTTGCTCTCCTTGTGGAGCTCCTGTCCCCTCCAGGTCTTTCATCCCCCCCCCCTTCTTTCATAAAACTCCCTGTACTCTGCCCAAAGTTTGACTATGAACCTCAGCATCTGCTTTAATACCCTGCTGAGAAGAGTATTTCAGAGGCCCTCTCTGGTAGGCTCCTGTCCTGTTCCCTGATTTTTCCCTCTTCTGATGTCTACAGTATTTGCCTTTCTGAATGAGGATTGAGCATCTTACCTAGGATCCTCCTTCTTTCATAGCTTCTTTAGCTATGTGAATAGCAGAGAACTGTAGATATTGCTCAGTGGTAGAATGCTAGTCAGCCTGTGCAAGTTCCTGCATTCCATCTCCAGAACCACAAAAATATTATTAAATGTAGATAATGGCTCAAATACTGTGAATAATAGGGTAATAGTATGTTGCTTCCTTTAAAATATTAGGAATAATTTTACATTCGATTCAGCAATCCTAATTTATTTGTTTTTTTAAGGCAGGGTATTATTATGTATCCATGTCTGTCCTAGAACCTGCTATGTAGACCACACTTGTCCCAAACTGACACCTGCCTCTACTTCAAGTACTGGGATTAAAGATGTACAACATTACACCCAGATTACTCTTGAATAAATATCTAAAGAAATTGATATCAGTGAGATAGAGATAAGGATAGGGGCTGGGACAGAGATGGGGACAGGGACAGAGACAGAGAGATAGATTTTGGGCTTACAAGATGAGTGGGTAAGGAAGGCACTTGTCATCAAGCTTGACAACCCTGGGACCCACATGTTGGAAAGAAAGACTTGATTCCTGCAAGTTGTTTCCTGAACTCTGTCCATGTGATATGGCACATGGACATAAACACAAACTGTTCCTACCCCCTTCTTCCTCTCCTCCCAGTATCACCCTCACCCCCCATCTGTCTTTCCCCCTTTCCTTCTCAGAGAAGGGCAGGACCCTAAGGGGTACTAATTAATCCTGGTACCTCAAGTCAAATCTGTGGCCTTACAGATACTTGTATACTCATTTTCACAACAGTGTTATTGTAATATGTAAAATGTAGAAACGATTCATGTGTCCATTGCTAGATGAATTAGTTGACAAAATACATATGATAGAATTGTATTACACCTTAAATGGGAATTCTGACCTATGCTATACTATAGCTAAACCTAGAAGACATTATGGTGAGTGACACAACCAAATCAAAAAAGTCAAATGAGTCTCTTATATGAAGTGCTTCAAATATTCAAAACCATAGCTTTATGAGCTCCATGATAACCTATAGGAGCTTAAGTGAGAGAAAGAGATGTTAAATTATTCTTTAATGAATGTAGAGTTTCAGTCTCATGAGATGAAAAGATCTGTGGAGGTAGTTGATGGCGATGGTTATACAATGTTTCACTATTTAATACCATGGAATTGTACCCTTAACATGGTTAAGATAATAAAAAAATAGGAGAAATGAATCTATAATAGTAAGTAATTTTAGCAGTATGATGTCAGAAAAAAGATTGTATTAAACATCCCTTTGGCAAAAGAACATTCAAACTTTTAAACCTTTCCAATATTTAGTAACAATGTGATGAGGCTATAATGGTTTGGAATAAAATACATTTAGTTTCCAAGTCAAACAATTATGTATCTTTGTACCTGTAAGTTTGGCAGAAATAGTAAGGTCTCTTTCACTTCTTTTGTTGTTTCAAAAACAGAAACTGTAAATGAAATATATCTTATAGCTGCTGACATTTAAGCTATTTCCCTTTGAGACCTTTCCACTTACACCCTGTTTTTTTTCCTCTTTCCCCTCCCCTGTCTCTCTCTGAGACACAGTTTCTCCATGTATCCCTGGCTCTCCATGTATTCTGGAACTCTCTCTGTAGACCAGGCTGTTTTACTCACAGAGATTCACCTGTCTCTGCCTCCTGAGAACTGGAAGTAAAGTTGTGTGCTACCACCTGCTCATACCCATATTAAAGGACTGATAGGTATTATAAGGTAAGAATAATTTAGCTTTTTATCAACTTGGTAGATTATCAGTTACCATTTTTTGTCTCCATTAGCCAATAATAAATACAAAATAAAAGGACACCTGTTGATGTCCTTACAGCTGTGCCTGAATTGGAAGACACCAGCATTTACCATTTCAGACACTGGGTGATCTGGAGAAATACTGACATTTTTCATGATGATAGTCTCCATGGAGACTTCTATGGACTGACCCAGTCTTTATGTGTAGGGAATTCCTTCTCCTGCTCCATTTCTTTTTTTAATTAGAAATATCTATCTATCTATCTATCTCAAGTTATTCACTCTGTGTTCCGCTGTAGCCCTCTCCCTCATCTCCTCTCAGTCCCACCCACCCTCCATCTCTTCCCCTTATTCCCCTTCCCCATGCCACTGATAAAGGAAGACCTCCTCCTCTTCTATCTGCCCCTAGCCTGTCAAGTCTCATCAGGGCTGGCTGCATCATCTCTAAGTACTGGAGATTATTTGGAAAACTATAATACAAGCCTTAAATTTAGGAATCATAATTCATTCCAGGTTTATTTCTGTGGCTGTGAAAAAAGGTAAAAGAAACAATGTCTTAAAATGTAGCAATGTGTTTAAGCTTTAATTTACAGTTGCATGATATAATTAAGTGGCTTATTCAGGGTAATAATTCAATATCTAATCACTCAGTTATGAAACATTCATTCATGAGGAAATGTAAGAATTCTTACCTTTGCAATGGTTGATTTATTATTTATCTGTATATGGTGAGGATGATAAAAGCAAAATTATTCCATTTCACTTCTACTGGATTTTACTGTATAAAATGTAAGCAACAAAGGAATAAGGTGTTTAAAAATAGTAGAGCTGAGAAGATAACTATTGATAAAATGCTTGCCATGGAAGCATGAGGTTCTAAAGTCCATTCAAAAAACTACTGTAAAAGAGCCCAAAGGTGGTGTGCATGACCCCCCCAAAAAAACTCTGGGGGAAAAAACAGAGGAAAATTTCATGGTGGTGCACACATTTAATCTGAGGGCTGGGGAAATAGAGGCAAGCCTGGTGCTCACTGGTCATCCAGCCTAACCTGATTATTAAGCTCTGGAACAAAAAACCAATGTAGAAATGGCTCCTGAGGAATGACAGTTGAGGTTGTCAGCTGGCCTACACAGATGTACACAAATGCTCTGTGACTCAGACATCCAAATAATTTTATTTTTCATCTATTTTTCTTGTGGAGAGGATGCTTCCTTATTGAGGCAGTCTCACTATGTAGACCTGGTTGACTTCAAAATCACAGTTCTGCCTGCCTCTGCTCCCAGAGTGCTGAGATTAAAGGTGTGTGCCATCATGCTTTACTTCCATCTTTGAAAAGTTTCTGAAATTTCTTTACAGCTACTTTGTGTCATGTGAAAAGGGATAGTATGCTTTGAGTTAGCAAACAACAAATGAATATACTGATTGCTATCTCTTGTGAAATTCAATCAGTTTTCCAATCCTGATGAATGAAAAAAATACAAGTCACTTGAAATAATTTTTTAAATTCTTATTTTAAGTTTGGTATGAATAAGTCAAAGGTATTAAAAACAGAGTTATGGGAGATCTGAGATGGCTGCCACAGGAGGACACTGTGTCTGAGAAGTAGGACAGCAGTGTCGGCACAGCAACCAGGAGACTGAACTCTGGGAACTAAAACACCAGTATTTGTGATTGCCATGTGAGCGGAATTCCTATGGTAAGGAAATCAAGTGGGAAAGTCCTAGGGACACAGTTATTCCCCGGAAAAACTCTGGGTAACCGGCTGCACATAGCCCTGATCTGAATGCACAACCGCCCTGGGTGCTGCCAGCCGCCATTCTGGACTGGGTCACACAGTATCTGGGCCAGACTGAGAACACCCCAGATACTGATCCAGACCAGGCTGCTTCAGGCGGGCGCACACCCCTAGGCACCGCCACCTGCCATCCCAGACTGGGACAGACAGTATCCCGGCCACACTGAGAAGCCCCGGATATTGTTCCAGACCAGGCTGCATCAGGTGGGCACACACCCCTCAGCACTGCCAGCCACCACCCTGGACCTGGATGCATAGTATCAGGTCCAGACTGAGGTGCCCCCAGATACCATCTCAGACAGTGATATACAGCCCCTGACCCAGAAGGAAGATCCAAGTATCCAGACCAGAGGGTAGCCCTTAGCAGTAAGCCCAGGTCAGAGCTTGGGGCCTCTAGACCATCGCAGCATCCATCTCAAACAGGGACAATCAGCCTCTGGCACAGAGTAAGGAGCTAAGCCTCCAGACCAGAGTAGCAACCAGCCTGTGGTGCTCATAGCTTCTAGCACAGAGCACAGAGCCAGGCACACAGATCCCACAAAAGAGTAAAACTGACGCAACAACACACACTATCAAACCACTGGAACTCCCTGATCTTCTTGAAGAATACTCCTGACACAAGAGATTGACAGTTCCCGTCTGAAGTTCAACCTTAAAGCACAAACAGCTTCTTGATTATATATAAACAAATGACCAAAGGTCGATGTAAGAACTCACCCAACAAAAATGAGGACACCATGGCCCCACCAGAAACACCCAAAAGCAATGGAGATTTTAATTCAGCGGAGACACAGTAAAATTATGTTAAAGCTATGCTTATGCAGTTATTAGAGGAACAAAAAGAAGAAATGAGCAAGGCCCTCAAAGAAATTCAGAAGAATATAACTGCCCATGTAGGGGAACAATTAAAGACATATAGAGAGGAAACAAACAAAAAATAAGAGCCACATTCAATCAGATGAAGGAAATGGTACAAAGCATGAAAAGAGAATTAGAATCTATAAAGAAAACACAAAAAGAGAAAAACCTGGAAATGGAGAACTTAGAGAAAAGATCAGGAACCACAAAGGTAAGCATCACCAATAGAATACAAAAGATGGAAGAGAGAATCTCGGGAGTTGAAGATACGCTTGCTTAAATGGATTCCTCACTCAAGGAAAAATAAAATCGGAAAAGTCCCAAACACAAAACATCCAAGAAATCAAGGACCCCATGAAAAGATGAAACCTAAGAATAATTGGAATAGAGGAAAAAGCAGACTCCAGGCTCCATGGACCAGAAAAGGTTTTTAAGAAAATCATAGAAGAAAATTTTCCCAACTTAAAGAAAGAAATGTCCATAAACATACAAGAAGCTTGCAGAACACCAAATAGACTAGACCAGAAAAGAAATATATCTCGTCACATCATACTCAAAACACTAAACCTACAAACAAGAAAAAATGTTTAAGGCAGCAAGGGAAGAGGGTCAAGTAACATATGAAGGTAGACTGATCAGAATCACACCAGATTTCTCATCTGGTGTGGAGAAAACAAAATATTCCATGACAAAACAAAACTTAAGCAATATCTACACAGCAACCCACCCTACAGAAGATACAAGAAGAAAACTTAAATCCAATGCAAACAATTACATCTAAGAAAATATAGGATACAGATAACTTCCCAACTAAAAGGGAAAAAAGCAATGAATCATAGTAAGACCACCAACTCTACAATAAAAGGAACTAATAGCCATTAGTCACTATTATCTATCAACATTAATGAACTCAACTCTCCAATAAAAAGACACAGACTAACAGAATGGTTGTGGAAACAGGATCCAACATTCTGCTGCATCCAGGAAACACACCTATGCAACAAAGATAAACACTACCTCAGAGTAAAGGGCTGGAAAAATATTTTTCAAGCAAATGGACCCAGAAAAATGCTGGGGTAGCAATCCTAGTATCTAATAAAATAGACTTTCAACCAAAGTTAATCAAGAAAGATGAGGAGGGGCACTTCCTTCTCATTAAAGGAAAATTCCAACAGGAGTACATCACAATTTTGAACATCTATGCCCCAAATACAAGACCACCTACATTTGTAAAAGAAACATGATTAAAGCTGAAATCACACATTGATCCCAACACCCTAATAGTGAGAGACTTCAACACTCCACTGTCACCAAGGGACAGTTCATCCGGTCAGAAGCAAAACAGGGAAACAAGGGCACTCACAATGACTCTAAATCAAATGGACCTAATAGATGTCTACAGAAATTTTCACCCCAGATCAAAAGAAAATACCTTCTTTTCAGCACCTCATGGAACCTTATCCAAAATAGACCATATTATTGGTCACAAAGCAAGCCTCAGCAGATACAAGAAGATTGAAATAATCCCTTGTATCCTATCTGACCATCACGGTCTAAAGCTGGACCTCACCAAAAACAGAAAGAGCAAAAAGCCTGCACATACATGGAAGCTGAACAACTTGCTACTCAAAGACAGCTTGTTTAGGGAAGAAATTAAGAAAGAAATTAAAGACTTCCTAGAATTCAATGAAAATGAAAGCACAACATACCCAAACTTATGGGACACAATGAAGGCAGTGCTAAGAGGAAAGTTCATTGCACTAAGTGCTTTCAAGAAGAAATTCAATACATCTCATACAAGCAACTTAATGGTCCAAATGAAAGCCCTAGGGAAAAAGAAGCAGATACACCCAAAAGAAGCATATGGCTGGAAATAATCAAACTCAGGCCTGAAATCAATCAATTAGAAACAATTAAAACTATTCAAAGAATCAATGAAACCAAGAGCTGGTTCTTTGAGAAAATCAACAAGATAGACAAGCCCCTAGCCAAACTAACAAAAAGGCAGAGAGAAACGGTCCAAATCAGCAAAATCAGAAACGAAAAGGGGGACATAACTACAGACACTGAGGAAATCCAAACAATCATTAGGTCTTACTACAAAAGCCTATATGCCACAAAATTTGAAAATCTAAATGAAATGGACAATTTTTTTTGAGAGATTCCACCTACCTAAATTAAGCCAAGATCAGGTAGAAAGATTGAATAGACCTATGTCCCCCAAGGAAATAGAAGAAGTCATCAACAGCCTCCCTACCAAAAAAAGTCCTGGGCCGGATGGTTTTAGAGCAAAATTCTACCAAACCTTCAAAGAAGTCCTAACACCAATTCTCTCTGAAGTGTTGAACAAAATAGAAATAGAAGGAATTTTTTTCTATGAAACCATAGTCACTTTCATACCTAAACCACATAAAGATCCAACAAAAAAGAGAAATTCAGACCTATCTCTCTTATGAACATTGACACAAAAATACTCAATAAAATACTTGCAAACCAAATCCAAGAGCACATAAAAGATATCATCCACCATGACCTAGTAGGCTTCATACCAGGCATGCAAGGGTGGTTCAATATATGCAAATCCTTCAATGTGATCCACTATATAAACAAACTGAAGGAGAACAAACACGTGATCCTCTCCCTAGATGCCAAAAAACCATTTGACCAAATCCAACACCCATTTATGTTTGAAGTCTTGGTGAAATCAGGGCTACAAGGCAAATACCTAAACATAGTAAAGGCAATATACAGCAAGCCTATAGCTAACATCAAACTCAATGGAGAGAAACTTAAATCAATCCCAGTGAAATCAGGGACAAGGCAAGGCTGCCCATTGTCTCCATATCTCTTCAACATAGTACTTGAAGTCCTAACTAGAGCAATAAGAAAACTAAACCAGATCAAGGGGATACAAATTGCAAAGCAAGAGGTCAAAGTATCCCTATTTTCAGATGATATGTTAGTATACGTGAGTGACCCCAAAAATTCAACCAGAGAACTCCTTCAACTGATAAACACCTTCAGCAAAGTGGCTGGATACAAAATCAACTCAAAAAAATCAGAAGCCCGACTTTACACCAAAGACAAAAGGGTCGAGAAAGAAAGCACAGAAACAACACCCTTCACAATAGCCACTAATAACATAAAGTACCTTGGGGTGACTCTAACCAAGCAAGTCAAAGTTCTGCTTGAGAAAAACTTCAAGTCTCTAAAAAATTAAATTGAAGAAGATATCAGAAGATGGAAAGATCTCCCATGCTCATCAATTGGTAGGATTAACATACTGAAAATGGCTGTCCTGCCAAAAGCAATCTACAGATTCATTGCAATTCTCATCAAAATACCTACACAATTCTTTACAGACCTTGAAAGAGCAATTCTCAAGTTCATATGGAGAAAAAACCCCCAGAATGTCTAAAACGATCCTGTACAACAACAGATCATCTGAAGGTATCTCCATCCCTGATCTCAAGCTGTACTACAGAGCAATAGTTATAAAAACTGCATGGTATTGGCATAGAAACAGAATAGTGGATCAATGGAAGTGAATAGAAGACCCAGAAATGAACCCACACAGCTATGGAAAGTTGATTTGTGATAAAGAGGCCAAATCCATCCAATGGAAAAAAGACAGCATCTTCAACAAATGATGCTGGACCAACTAGATGTCTATATGCAGAAAAATGAAAATAGATCCACATTTATCACCCTGCACAAAGCTAAAGGCCAAGTGGATCAAAGACCTCAACATAACACGAGACACATTAAATTAATTAGAAGAAAAAGTGGGAAAGACCCTAGATCTCATTGGCACAGGATACTACTTCCTGAATAGAACACCAACAGCACAGGCTCTAAGAACAACAATCAATAAATGGGATCTCACGAAACTGAAAATTTCTGTAAAGCAAAAGACACTGTCATCAAAACCAAACTACAGCCTATAGACTAGGAAAGGATTTTTACCAATCGTACATCTGACAGAGGGCTGATATCCAGTATATATAAAGAACTCAAGAAGTTAAAAAGCAACAAATCAAGTATTCCAATTAAAAATGAGGTATGGAGCTAAAATGAGAACTCTCTGTAGAGGATTGTAGAATGGCAAAAAAAGAAAAGAAAAAAAAAAACATTTAAAGAAATGCTCAACGTCCCTAGCCATCAGGGAGATGCAAATCAAAATGACCCTGAGATTTCACCTTACACCCACCAGAATGGCTAAGATCAAAAACTCAAGTGACAACACATGCTGGGAGAGGTTGTGGAGAAAGGGGTACCCTCCTCCATTGCTGGTGGGAATGCAAACTTCTACAACCACTCTGGAAATCAATTTGGTACCCTCTTAGACAATTAGGAATAGTGATTCCTCAAGACTCAGCTATATCACTCTTAGGCATATATCCAAAAGATGCTCAAGTACACAACAAGGACATTTGCTCAACTATATTCGTAGCTGCTTTATTTGTAATGGCCAGAACCTGGAAACAACCCAGATGTCCCTCAGTTGAGGAATGGATACAGAAATTGTGGTACATCTACACAATGGAATACTACTCAGCAATTAAAAAAGAGGAAATCGTGAAATTCGCAGGCAAGTGGTGGGATCTGGAAATGATCCTCCTGAGTGAGGTATCCCAAAAGCAGAAAGAAACATATGGTATACACTCACTTATATAGACCTATAGGATAGGAAGGGCATACTGAAATCTATACACCTAGGAAAGATAAACAAGAAGGAGACCCAGGTTGGTATGATCAATGCTCGCTTAGATGTACAAATTGGATAGACATTGAATGTAGGAGAAAACCAGCAGCAGGACAGTAGCCTACCAAAGAGGGCCTCTGAGAGACTACATAGCAGTGTATCAAAGCAGATATTTAGAATCACAACCAAGCCTTCAGCAGAGGGCTGGGAATAATATGAAAATAGGGGTAGTTGGTAAGGCTTGGTGAGAACAAGAGCTCCACAAAGACTAAATAGAACAGGGCACAGGGGATTTTTATGAGACTGTTTCTCCAACCAAGGACCATATATGGATATAATCTAGAACCCCTGCTCAGATGTGGTTCATGGTAGCTCAGTATCCAATTGGGTACCCTAGTCAGGGGAACAGGGTCTATTTTGGTCATGAACTCATTGGCTGGCTCTTCAACCGCCCTCCCTCCCCCCGAGGGAGGAACAGCCTAGCTAGATCCTAGAAGTTGACATTGCAGCCAGCCCTGAAGAGACATGATAAGCTAGGGTCAGATGAAAGGGTAAGAGGTCCTCACTCATCAGTAGACTTGGAGAGGGTCAGGGAGGAGATGAGGGAGAGATGGGGGGAGTGGGAGGGAATGATGGAGGGGGCTATGGCTGGGATACAAAGTACATAACCTGTGATTAATATAAACATAAATAAATTACATTTAATAAAACAGAGTTATGTAGAATGTTTTAACTTTAAATTAGTTTCAGACACGATATGTGAATTTAATAAAATAATTGAATAGTTGAGGTCTTAGAGTAATTAAGAATGCTGGGGTGTTATGAACACAGGACAGAAATAACAAGGTAATATGTACTTTAATATTTTTTGTCTTGACCAATCAAAGTTGTGTTTTACATTTCTGTATGTGCAGAGGCGTCTTGGTATAGTTAACTGGATAAAATTAAGAATTCACTATGGCTATGCATCTCAGCCTCTGCTTTGATACCTCCATCAGTAAAGTTTTTCAGAGGCGGTGTGTGGTAGGCTCCTTTCCTGTTCCCTGCTTCTCCTCATTCATATGTCTATTGAGTTTGTCCTTCTGAATGAGGATTGAGCATCTTCCCTAGGGTGTTCCTTGTTGTTTAGCTTCTTAAGAAGTATAGATTTTAGTATGTTTATCCTATATGATACAGCTAATACGCACTTATAAGTGAGTATATACCATGTGTGCCTTTCTGCTTCTGGGATACCTCACTCAAAATGATCTTTTCTAGTTTCCACCATTTGCCTGCAAATTTCATGATTTCCTTGTTTTTAACAGCTGAGTAGTATTCCATTGTGTAAATGTACCACTATTTCTGTATCCATTCCTCTGTTGAGGGACATCTGGGTTGTTTCCAGATTCTGGCTATTATGAATAGAGCTGTTACAAACACGGTTGAGCAAATGTCCTTGTTGTACAGTTCAGCGTATTTTGGATATATGCCTAGGAGCAGTATAGCTGGATCTTGAAGAACTGCTATTCCGAATTTTCTCAGAAAGCACCAGGTTGATTTCCAAAGAAGGCGGGGGGGGGGGATATAAAGACTTGTAGGGGACAGGAGCTCCAAAGGGAGACAAACAGAGCCATAAAAACTGAGCCTTGGGGACCCTGAAGAGAATGATACCCCAATCAAGGACAATGCATGGCGAGGAACTAAAACACCAGGCTCAGATGTAGACAATAGATTTAGTCTCCAAGTGGGGTTCTTCGTAAGGGGAGCAGAGGCTTTCTCTGGCATGAACTCAGTGACTGTCTGTCTGATCACCTCTCCCTGTTGGTACAGTGTTACCAGGCCACAGAGGAAGACAATGTAACCAGTCCTGATGAGACCTGATAGGCTAGGGTCAAATAGAAGGGGGAGGAGGGCCTCCTCTACCAATGGACTAGGGGAGGTGCATGGAGGCAGAAGAGGGAGGGAGGGTAAGATTGTGACTATATTAGGAGGGAACCACAGCCAGGATACAAATTGAATAATTTGTAACAAGTGATAAAAATTTAAAAAAGAACGCTAGACTTGCTTATTTAAGACTTTATTTTCTCTTTTATCTACTTCTATCTACATAGTTGAAAATATTAAAGATGTTGCAAATTTAGTCCTCATGTATTCTTGCTTTGGTTTGAATATTCTTTCACACAGAAATTGTTTACTATGTACCTACAGAAAATATTCTCTCCCTCTTTTCTTTTTCCCTTCTATGTTTCCTCTGTTTCCCCCTCCCCTTCTCTCCTTCTCTCTTTTTGACTCTTTGTAAAGTTTATAAAATGGTGATTTGCAAGCTAGATTTGCTTTTGTTTGTTTATAATTGTGGCTTAGGCAGTATTTTGATCTCAGATTGTTCAAAGATCAATTTAAAAATGTCTGGAGTTTTGCAGTCTTTTGAACAGCCAAAAGCTCTCTCAGTATTATAGTAATTCTACTTGAAATGGACCAGATAAAACTAGGGAAGGCTACTACTGTGGTACAAGCAGTCCTTGTGCCCTCCCATTTACCCTAACCTTACTACTTCTTACTGGCTCCTGACATACAGACCTAGATTTATTGTCATTTATCATTGGACACTAGACCTCAATTTCAAATCCATGTTGTAAGTCACACACAAATAAGGAAACAAGTCCTTGAACTTCGGCTTTTGGGAGAAGTGTATTTAGCCACTGTAAAGACAATGTGTTTATTTGGAAATGACTATTTCTTCTAGTTAGATGTAGTGGTTAGTTGTTTTCTGGCAACTCTTTCATACTCCTCTTTTACTTTGTAACCAGAAAAAGTTTTTACTATAAGCCTCTGAGACTCAGAGTGGTCAAGTCCCCCCCCTGAGGCCCTCCAACTGCCAGGTTCCACCCACACAGCATTCAAACTGCAGTAACAGCCACACCCAGCCCCTACCCTACAGAGTAGCCCTGGCTCAGAACTTGAATGAAATCCCACATATCCCTAATGCTGGAAATCTCCACTCTGGAAAGCACCACCCTCCAAGATATCCTATATACACCTTGTCTTCTCCTCAGTTCTTTGCTGCTTCTCAGCTGAGCAGAGGCAACCACCCTCCTCGTCTTTTCCTCTCCCATTAAGTCTCTTGTGTGAGGACTGTTGTGCAGCGTGACTTTGTAGTATTCCTTGGAACCTGACTGGCAGGACACCTTACCATCTGAGCTGTAATGCTTTGAGGAAACTGTCCCCCAACCTGAGCAGAAGTGTAACACTTGCAGTGGAGAAACTTTTGCCCCACACTGAAGCAGAGCTGTAACTCTTCCATTGTGGAAGTCTACTTCCCCAGAGCTATACAACTTTGGGGAAGTCTTTTTCCCTTAGAGCTGTAACACTTAAACACACTGAGTGATTTCTTCTGATCAGCCTGTTTTGTGTACTAGTCTACTGAGGGCAATTTTTCATTCTCCTTAATCTAGGCTACACTGTGGAAAGTTATGTTATTGGATTCTTGTGTCTGTGCAATGAGGCCTGAATGCAGGGAGTCAACTAGTGTGAGTTAAATGATGATACTGATCCCAACATCTTCCTTACTGTTCTCCAACATGGCCAAGCAGCCAAAATTTTGGGATCCAGCCATTAAACATTAAAGTGACAGAATGAAATTAATGCGACAGAATAACAGCCTTGCTTTTGTGAGAACTGAATGATGCAAATGACCTTAATTAGATTCAAGTCAGGATGCCCAGAGATTCAACACTGCTTATGAAAAGGCAGATTGCACTGGTGAGAGGTCTTTTATCCAGGAGTTTCTCCACATGATCTAACAACCAATACAACATAATAAAAGTAAAGAAAAAATGTCTTAATCACAAAAGAAATGTAACCACTGTTTACTGGACTATAAGAAAACACTATGTATCAGAAACTATAAAAAGTTGTTAAAACAGCATCCATATTTATTCTAAATAGCAAGTATTAGTTAACAAGCAAAGTTGAAGTTTTTAAAAACTAAGTCTTTTGTGAGTGATATCGACCCACGATCACGAAGTAGTCAGCTAAAGTGTTATGATATGATTAGGCTTGCTAATTTAAGTACTTTTAAAAATGAGTATGGGAGAGGGGAGGACTTGGAGACTTGGATATATCTGACACCACAACATGCTTTTACTTACAAAGATATTGTGAATGTGTGTGTGTTTAAACTGGTAGAGACAGAAAAATTAGAAGCTCATAGAAAGAAGGCAAGAAATTTATGCACTGCAACTCAAATTAAGTCTGTTCAATATCAAGCCCACATTCCTCTATTCAGCTATTTTTGCTGCACCCATTAACAACCCTTGTGCTAAAAAAACCAAAACCAAAACCAACCAAACAAAAACTTGTCTTCTATGTAACAGACCATTTGTCTCTTATGTAAATCATTTTTACTAAATCACCTACATGCATATGGAGGAGCTGGTCTTGTCACACTTCCATTACAAACTAGAGCTTCCAAACAAGCTAGTGCTCATGTTCTTCACACATTATTCATATGGTTTCTTCTCAGTGTATTGTGAACTCCTTCAGGTAATATACATGTAACTGTGACTTTACAAGGATTTTCCTGAGGATTAGACCTTGGTGGTTTTCTACCTCTAGCTTCCTTTTCTAGTGTTACTTTGGCACTATTGAACATCAACAAAAATATGATCTCTCGGTAGGTAGATCACTCTCTTTTCTCTTCAGTTATTCTTGAAATGTGTGTCTATTGGCTTCCCCTGTCATAAAATTTCTTGCTCTGTTTTGTTTTTTGTTTTTGTTTTTTTCTTTAGTCTGAGTTCCTTCATTGCAGTCTGTCCTTAGTTTAGAGCTCTTAGCTTTCTTAGAAGCCCCATTGGGCTGGACTATCCAGTACTTCAACTCCTTATACTCATTTCAAATGGGAGACTAAGAATTCTTCTTCTTTGCACAGTAGATATTTTTGGCAGTATCTGTGTTCCTCTGTTCTCAGAACTAATATAAATCTCCATGCTGTGCATGATTTTCTGTGGCATTCTTTCCTCAGTTTACCTTGCTGCTGTCCTACATTGTTGCCTAATACAAAGTCATTTCTCACAATGTTAACAATATGGCCTTTGAATCCATATCTTTCTCCCCTTTTCATATGCTATTCTAGCTGTTTTTTTTTTTTTTTTTACTTTTATAAGAAGCCCAAGAAGCTGTAAAATTCCTATCAACATCTTGATAAGGTATAATAATTTCTTGCCTCCTTCCTTCTGTCTTCACCTACCACAGTCTGCATGGATATAGAATGATGCAGTGAAGCTATGTGAGACCACATTCATGGAAACTTCTTTAATGACTCTCAGTCTAATTTAGAGAAAGCCAAAATCTTTACTAAGATCAATAAGTTTCTTCACAATCTTTACTCTTTACCTCTCCTCCTACTCTCCCTGCTTTCTACCTTTGGATTTCTATTCTTCTATAGCAAATGTAGAATGTTTCAGACTTTGGAACTTTGCACTTTCTCTTTCCTCTGCCTTGAATGATCTTTTCTCCAACAACTTCTTGGTCACCACCTCATTTATGTCTTGTATTTTCTTAAATGTCATCTCTTCCATAAACCCTTTTGTGCTTGTCTTATCAGGAGTGACACATTTCATGGTATTTTAAGGCCTCTTCTCTGTTTGATCTTTATTCCTTAGTGGCTATCACCATTAAACCTCCTATGCAGTAAACTTATCATTTTGTTCACTGACTCCACACTAGAGAGCAGTGATTTATACTTGGTTCCTTTCTGTATTTTCAGCTCTAAGAAAAAAATTCTGATATATGATGGCTAAACAATAAAAATTAGTCTAATGTATTACTAAATGGAGGTAAGCAGGGAAATTGTCCTGTAAAGATTCAGAGCAAGGAAAGGCTCTATTTGGCAAAGTATAAAAGAAGGGGCAAGGGCAAGAGATGATGTTCAATTGGTTTTTAAAAGATGAATGATATTTAAATGGGTTTGTCTGGTGCTATAACTTCACAGAGATTCACATGTATTTCTAGACAGGTGTTTGACACAGTAAAGAGATGGAAATGACAGGGTGGTAAGGAAGATAAAGTTATAAAAGTGATGCCATGTTTGAGTGCTAATCATTTGGAAGATGATTTTTTTTTGTCTACAGGTGTTAAAGGAAGATGTCACATTTGGGTTAGATTTTGATTTTTTAGGGTTCTTCATTACATGGAAATATAAAACAGGAAGAGGAATTTTGCTTGAGAAATTTGGGTTCATAGAACTGATGAGGGGTTTCTCAAATTAAGAGTTGACCAATGCCTGATCAAGTGGCACACATTTGCAATCCTAACATTCAGGAGGTAGATTCTAGATGAGTGTATGTCCCACTCCCTTTGAACTGTATAATGAGGAGGCCTTATCTAAAAAAAAAAAAAAGATGAGAGGGCTAACAGAACACTCAACGAGTACAAAAACCAATTTCCACTCCCTCTGAAATGAATACTAGACCTCAGTCTATTTGCCCATTTTTCCATATGAAGGTCATTTGGTTGTTTCATTTTGGCAATTATGAATAAAGACAATTTTAGTTTGTATATACATAAAAATACACAGACTTGGATAATTATCTTAAAGTTATATGATAACTATATTTATAAGAGAGTGTTGATCTCGAACTCTGGGGATGACTCTTTGATCACCTCCCTCTGGGGAGGGGCAGCCTTACCAAGCCACAGAGGAAGACAATGCTCCAGTCCTGATGAGACCTGATAGGCTAGGGTCAGAGAGAAGAGGAGAAGGTCCTCCCTATCAGTGGACTTGGGGAGGGGCATAGGAAGGGAAGAGGAAAGAAGGTAGGATGTAATTGGGAAGGGATGAGAGTGGGACTACAGCTAGGATACAAAGTGAGTAAATTGTAATAAATTAAAAAAAATATTAGACCAGGATCAGAAGGAAGGGGAGGAGGACCTCCCCCATCAGTGGACTTGAGTAGGGACATGGGTGGAGAAGGGGGAGAGAGGGTAGGATTGGAAGGGGAGGAGGGAGAGAGCTACAGGGGGAGGACACAGAGTGAATAAACTGTAATCAATAATAATAATAAATATATAATTATATTAAAAATAAATCAGTAAGTCTCAAAAAATGAATGTTCTTCTATTTTCTGAACAGGGATGTACCAGTAATATATATAATAGTGAGAATTCTAGCTGCTCTGCATTCCTGTATATACTTGATGTTTTATTTTTAAGTTCATTTAAATATGCAGTGATATGTCATTATAGATATAATTTATGCATCCCTAATGACACATGGTGTTAGACATCTTTTTGTTTTTATTTGCCATTTTTATGCCTTAGGTAAATGGTTTTATACTATGAATATGAAACAAATAATGGCAAACTATACATTTTAGAGATTAGTAAATATTTCAGTAGATATGAGAGGTATGTAATAAGGTATGAAAATTCAGCTTCTAGTATGTACATCCATTAGGTATTTTAGTGGACTTCCTGAAGGATAACACCATATTAGATTCTGAAGAAGCAGTTAAAGAAAAGACTGGTGTCACCAAGAGATAGATTGTGTTCAAAAATAGGAAAAGGAGGAAATTACAGAGTGGCCATGGGTGAGTTAGAGCAAAGTTTCAAGTGATGCCAGTCCCTGTGGCGTGTCCATGCTTGGGAATGAATATGAGCTAGTGAAGATAAAGATTTTGAACACCCAGTGCTCTAAGTTCAGGGAAAATGGTTAAATAATATGATGAAAATATTAAAGGTATGAATCAAGAATGTTATGAGTAGAGTGTATGGCAGATACCGAAATCATCTAGGCTGGTAAGCTAGTGTTTCTGCCATGAGTCAACAAGAACCTCCTATAGCAACAAGTCTGCATACCTTGCTGAAAATGTTTCTTTTTTTGTTTATGTACACATTTTTAAATTAGTAACACTTGAAGACATAAGACTAGGAAATATTAACATTCCTGCATTTATTGATATTCTATAGGGTAGACATTTCAATCCCTCCTGAGACTGATTCCGGGTAACATATTAGAAACTGAATATTGACATCTTGATCATAGAATGTGGGTGCTATGAGCTCACAAAGATTGAAGCTGCAATTACAAGGTCTGCGTGTATGTTATGGTCCTCTGCATGTATGTTATGGTTGTATAGCTTGGCGTTTTTGTGAGACTCCTAACAGTGGTAATGGGTATGTCTGTGACTTTTTTACCTTCCTTAGGGTTTTTCATTTTTCTCCTTTTGGGTTGCCTTGTCCTATTGTATCCTGTTTTGTCCTGTTTGACTGCCATTGTTTAGAAGCCTACTGTTTTGTGAAGTGCAATGGAGGGGCAGTGTGTCTGGGGGGGGCAGGGGAGGTAAAGAGTTGCTGGGAAGAGTGGAGGAAAAGAATCTGTGGTCAGGGTGTATTGTATTATATGAGAGAAGAATCTATTTTCAATTAAAAATGAATATGGGTGATACTCTATAATCAAATGCATTCTTTTTAATTTTTTCCTTTTTATTCATTTATTTTTAATTTATTACAATTTATTTACTTTGTAACTCAACTGTAGCCCCCTCCCTTATCCCCTCCCAATCCCACTTCCCTCTCTCTTCTCCTCCCATGTCCCTCTCTAAGGCAATGATAAGGGAGGTCCTCCCCTTCCTTCTGATCCAATTCTATCATGTCTCATAAGTACTGGCTGCAATGTCTTCCTCTGTAGCCTGGGTAAGGCTGCTCCTCCCTCAAGGGGAGGTGATCAAAACTTGACATTCCAGTGCTTCCAGCCTTACAGCTTCCATCTGCCTTGACTTATTATCCCTAAAAGGTAGATATCTGTGCAGAGAGTGCTATGTTAAAAATAACAATCCTCAGCTATGTTAACACGAGCACAAATCAACCAAAAGTACATCTAAACACGAGTATTTTGTGATTGTTGATATTAAATTATTTTTCCTTTGTTGTCTTGAACTATCTTGTCAGAATTTACTGGTAAATTGATTGTATGTTTTATCTTATAAACTGTCATGGTGTTTATAACTGATAACATTTTATTTTACAAAATGAAGTTTGCCTTATGTAATTATGCTTGGTGGTCATTATTTTTATTAAGGAGAAATGCCGTTGAGTGTGTTTATCTGGAGTTTGCTTGTGTATGCATCATGTAGTATGAAGAGATAGTACATTTTCTTTGGAAATTTTCCATCTAGTTGGGGAAAAAGAATAGCTGTGGATAGCAGCTAGATTTAGTAACATATAGTTTAGACAATTATATCATTAATCATTGTGTTGGTATTGGGTACAGCATATGAACTGCAGAATCTGAAGTATTCAGGGGATATTTTTAGTGGAACCTGCGGTGTAACTAACTTGGGACATGGGAAAGATTATTAGAATGGAAGTACTAAAAAGAAAATAGACTAACGTGTGTGTATTTCTGTGTGTGTGTGTGTGTGCATGCATGCATGGCTGTGTGTATGTGTATATGTTTTTTGTGTGTTTGTGTTTGTGAGTGGGAAATAAGGGAGAACATAATGGCAGAAAGGGTGGAAAATAGAGGATTTCAGGGTCTGGGAGCAATAAAATAAATATAGGCTTAGTATGAAGTATTGTAAGATGAGAAAAAAGTTAAGGAAAATTTTCCTATTCTTTGGGATTCTAGGGAAACACTTATTTGTGTTGAAGAAATCTAATTACAAGCTCCTGTTCATGGCTAGCTCACATGCTTTCTTCTCCTACAAAATCTCCATGCTAAGATTTAACGTTTTCCCTTTTTTCTAAATGGTATTTATATCTAACAAACATTGATTTGAAACTCAGTAACTAAAGACATGCTCATATCACATTTTCAAATAAGTGAGTGAATTATATATTATATATTAAATATAATAATAGATACGTACTGAAATTAGGTTCAAGAAGTGGAGTTCGGAACTATCTAATTTAATATCCTCTGTACTGGCTACTGACTTCTACCCAGAAGGCTATTTCTTTCACACCTTGGATGCACAACCATAACTTTCATCAGAGGAGTGGTTTTGGGTTGCTGGAGCCATTTTCTCAAGAACATAAAGATGGAATAAAAAAGCCAGTATAACTACGTACAGCCTCAGCTCTTCCATGGAATGGCAGCAATGACTGACAGGTAGTATGAAAGCCCATCCCTCTTGACTAAAGCTGGGATAATGCTGAGGCATTATTTGTATGAACCAAAGTGCTGGGATCAGGCCCAATCTGGGACTTCACCCAATTCTTTTTTTTTTTTAACTTCTTCAGTGCTCTGTCTTTCTTCCTTCTTCCTACACTTTGTAATATTTTTTCTTAATAAACTGCTTGTCCATAAGTGCTCATCTTATGGTTCATTGGAATCACTGACCTATGGCATCCACACTTTACTATGGGAAAACAAAAGCCTACTATGGTTAAACAATTTGCCCAGACTCACCAACAGAATAATTTGGGACACAAATCTTTTGATTCTACATCTACACTTTTTTACATTTTCTTTAGTAGGTTTTTTTTATTCATTTTTTATTTTATTTTATTTTTTGATGTGTATTAAGCTTTTATTGGGTGTACTTAGATAAGCATGAACTAATCAAAACAATGAACACATAACAAAACACACAAGTACAGGTGCTGAGTTTGAAGACATTTTTCTATAACGGCCATAGCCAAGGCACGAAGCCACAAAGATGCTTCAGTGAAGGCTTGTGGAAACGGGATTACGCTGTCAGCACAGCCTGCATATTTTCACCTCCTGCAGAGGGAGAGTCCATGACCCCTTGTATCTTAATTCTAAAGCCAGCCATGTGACTAAAGCTGCCAAATTTTTTCTGCTTGCTGGAGCTTGAATTTTGGCATTGATTCAATTACATCTGCATCGGCTTTCTGTCTTCTCTGGCTTCCTTTACTGCCATTCTACAATCCTCTAGAGAGAGTTCTGTTTAGGTCCGTACCCCAGTTTTTAATTGGATTACTTGATTTGTTGCTTTTTAACTTCTTGAGTTCTTTATATACACTGGATATCAGCCTTCTGTCAGATGTACGATTGGTAAAGATCCTTTCCCAGTCTGTAGGCTATCATTTTGTTTTCATGACAGTGTTTTTTGCTTTACAGAAGCTTTTCAGTTTCATGAGGTCCCATTTATTGATTATTGATCTTAGAGCCTGTGCTGTTGTTGTTCTATTCAGGAAGTACTCTCTTGTGCCGATGAGTTCTAGGGTCTTCCCCACTTTTTCTTCTAACTGATTTAGTATGTCTGGTTTTATGTTGAGGTCTTTGATCCACTTGGACTTTAGTTTTGTGCAGGGTGATAAATATGGATCTATTTTCAGTTTTCTGCATATAGACATCTAGTTGGTCCAGCACCATTTGTTGAAGATGCTCTCTTTTTTTCCATTGAATGGATTTGGCTTCTTTACCAAAAAGCAAGTTTCCATAGCTGTGTGGATTAATTTCTGGGTCTTCTATTCGGTTCCATTGATCTACTATTCTTTTTCTATGCCAATACTGTGCAGTTATTATTACTTGAGGTCAGGGATGGAGATAGCTCCTGATCATCTGTTGTTGTACATGATCGTTCTGGAAATTCTGGGTTTTTTTGTTTCTACATATGAAGTTGAGATTTTTTCTTTCAAGGTCTGTAAAGAATTGTGTTGGTATTTTTATGGAAATTGTGTTGAATCTGTACATTCCTTTTGGCAGAATGTCCATTTTCACTGTTAATCCTACCAATCCATGAGCACGAGACAGCTTTTCATCTTTTGATATCTTCTTCAATTTCTTTCTTCAGAGATTTGAAGTTTTTCTCAAACAGGTCTTTCACTTGCTTGGTTAGAGTCACCCCAAGGTACTTTATGTTATTAGTGGCTATTGTGAAGGGTGTTGTTTCCCTAATTTCCTTTTCGGCTCTTTTGTCTTTGGTGTACAGGAGGGCTTCTGATTCTTTTGATTTGATTTTGTACCCAGCCACTTTGCTGAAGGTGTTTATCAGTTGAAGTAGTTCTCTGGTTGAATTTTTGGGGTCGCTCATGTATATTATGATATTGTCTGCAAATAGTGATATTTTGACTTCTTCTTTTTCAATTTGTATCCCCTTGATCTCCTTAATTGTCTTATTGCTCTAGCTAGGACTTCAAGTACTATGTTGAAGAGATATGGAGACAATGGGCAGCCTTGCCTTGTCCCTGATTTTGGTGGGATTGATTTAAGTTTCTCTCCATTGAGTTTGGTGGTGTCTCTAGGCTTGCTGTATATTGTCTTTACTATGTTTAGGTATGTGCCTTTTATCCCTGATTTCTCCACGACTTTAAATATGAATGGGTGTTGGATTTTTTTTGAATGATTTTTGGTATCTAAGGAGATGATCATGTGGGTTTTCTCTGTCAGTTGCTTATATGGTATATTGCAGTAACGGATTTCTGTATATTGAACCACCTTTGTATGCCACGGATGAAGCCTACTTCTTCATGATGGGTGGTACCTTTTATCTGTTCTTGGATTTGGTTTGCAAGTATTTTATTGAGTATTTTTGCATCAATGTTCATAGGAGAGATGGGTCTCAAGTTCTCTTTTTTGTTGGGTCTTTGTGTGGTTTAGGTATCAAGGTGACTGTGCTTCATAGAATGAGTTTGGTAATGTTCCTTCTGTTTTTATTTTATGGAGTCCTTTGAAGAGAATTGGAGTTAACTCCTCTTTGAAGGTTTGGTAGAGTTTTGCACTGAAACTATCTGGCCCTGGGCTATTATTGTAGGAAGTCTTTTGATGACTGCTTCTATTTACTTGGGGTATTTAGTATTATTTAATCTATTTTCCTGATCCTGATTTAATTTTGGCAAATGGAATCTCTCAAGATACCTGTCCATTTCATTTAGATTTTCAAATTTTGTGGCATATAGGCTTTTGTAGTACAATCTAATGATTGTTTGGATTTCCTCAGTGTCTGTAGTTTGCTGATTTGGATAATTTCTCACTGCTTTTTAGTTAGTTTGGCTAAGGGTTTGTCTATCCTGTTGATTTTCTCAAAGAACCAGCTCTTGGTTTCATTGATTCTTTGAATTGTTTTTTTTTTTCTATTTTATTGATTTCAGCTCTGAATTTGATTATTTCTAATCGTCTACTCCTCGTGGGTGTGTCTGCTTCTTTTTTCTCTAATTCTCATAGGTGTGCCATTAAATTGCTTGAACGAGATGTCTTGAATTTCTTTCTGGAGGCATTTAGTATTATGAACTTTGTCATTAGCACCTCTTTCATTGTGTTCCATAGGTTTGGGCATTTGCACCTTTGTTTTCATTGAATTTTAGAAATTCTCTAATTTATTTTTTCATTGTTTTCCCTAACCAAGCTGTCATTGATTAAAGAGTTGTTTAGTTTCCACGTGTCTGTAGGCTTTTTTGTTATTTCTGTTGTTGTTGAGGTTTAATTTTAAGCCACTGTGGTATGATAGTATACAAGGGATTATATAAATCCTTTCTTTTTATCTGTTGAGGCTTGCTTTGTGCCTGACAATATGATGAATATTTGAGAAGGTTCCATGAGGAGCTGAAAAGAAGGTATAGTCTTTTGAGTTTGGGTGAAATGTTCTGTAGATATTTATTAGGTCTATTTGACTTTGGACCTCTGTAGGTGTCATTATTTCCTTATTTTGCTTCTGTCTAGATATTCTGTCCCTTGGTGAGTATGGAGTGTTGAAGTCTCCCATTATTAAGGTGTTGGGATCAATGTGAAGTTTAAGCTTTAATAATGTTTCATTTACAAATGCAAGGGCTCTTGTATTTGGGGCATGGCTGTTCAGGATTGTGATATCCTCCTGGTGGATTTTTCTTTGATGAGAATGAAGTGTCCCTCCTCATCTTTTTTGATTATTTTTTGTTGAAAGTCTATTTTATATGATATTAGGATAGCTACCCTAGCCAGTTCTCTGGGTCATTTTGCTTTGAAAACATTTTTCCAGCCCTTTACTCTGATGTAGTGTTTTTATTTGTTGCAGTGGTGTGTTTCTTGGATGAAGCTGAATGTTGCATCCTATTTCCACAACCATTTTGTTAGTCTGTGTCTTTTTATTGGAAACTTGAATCCATTGAGGTTGCTAGATAATAGTGAACAATGAATGTTAGTCCCTTTTTTTGTTGAGTTGGTGGTGTTACTGTGTTTCAATGCTTGTTTTCCCTTAATTCTTTGTTGGGAAGTTATCTATATCCTTAGTTTTCTTGGGTGTAGTTGATTTCTTTGGATTGGAGTTTTCCTTCTAATATCTTCTGTAGGGCATGGTTTGCTGTGTAGATATTGTTTAAATTTAGTTTTGTCATAAAATATTTTGTTTTCTTCATCTATGTTGATTGAAAACTTTACTGGGTATAGCAGTCTGGGTTGACATCTGTGGTCTCTTAGAGTCTGCATGACATCTGCCTAGGCTCTTCTGGCTTTCAGAGATTCTGTTGAGAAGTCTGGTGTGATTCTGATAGGGTCTACCTTTATATGTTACTTGGCCTTTTCACCTTGCTGCTTTTAATATTTTTTTCTTTGTTCCATAGATTTAATGTTTTGATTATTATGTGATGTGAAGTGTTTTCTAGTCTAGTATATTTGGTGTTCTGTAGGCCTCTTTTATGTTTATGGACATCTTTTTAAGTTGGGAAATTTTTCTTCTATGATTTTCTTGAAAATATTTTCTGGACCTTGGAGCTTCTTTTTTTGTCTACTACTATTATTCTTAGATTTCATCTTTTCATGGAATCCTTGATTTCCTGGATGTTTTGTGTTTATAATTTTCTGATTTTACTTTTTCTTTGAGAGATATATCAATTTCTGTAAGTGTATCTTCAGTGCCTGATTTTCTGTCTGCATCTCTTATATTCTGTTGGTGATGTTTACCTTTGTGGATCTTTCCTCTAATTTCATCAGCTCCAGGGTTTTCTCTGTTTTTGTTTTGTTTACTGATTCTAATAGTGTTTTCATGTCTTGCACCATTTCCTTCATCTGTTTGAATGTGGATTCCTGTGTTTCCATGATGGCTTCTATTTTTTTTATTCTTTTTCTCTTTATGTCCCTCTATTTGTGTGGCTATATTTGCCTGTATTTTTTAAAGCTTTGTTCATTTCCTCTTTATTTGCCTCCATTTGTGTGGCATTTCTTTAAGAGATTTGTTCACTTCTTCTTTATGTGCTTCTAATAACTCGATAAGCATAGCTTTAAAATCATTTTCCTGTTTTTCTGATGAATTAAATATCCTTTGCTTTTGGGGTTTGCTGGTGAAGTCATGATGTCCAGATTTTTATTGGATGTGTTCTTAAGCCACTCCCTAGCTGTCTGCTAATCTGTAAACTTCACTGTCCCTATAGTCTGTATTTGAGACTGGGTCAGTTTGTCTCTGGTATCTGGAGTATTCTTCATGGAGCTGAGAAAGGTATACAAGTTCTACAGTGCGTGCTGGCGTTTCAGGTGTAGCTAAGGGAGGAAAGTCTTTGGCAAGTGTGTGCAAATACAGGTGTGTGCATGGAAGTGTGTCTTGAGTGAGAGGGTGCTAGAGCATGTAGATGCCTAGAAAGGTGGAGCCTAAGCGCAAAGGTGGTGCTAGTGCTGTTCAAGGGTGCAATGCACAAGTGCAGGTGCCCTCAATACCTCAGCGGCCTACAGGTTTATCGTAATGTCCTCCTGGTATTCAGATCTGTCTGGGCTCCAGGAATGTTTTTGCCTGGACTCCACTGGTAGACCCACAGAATGGGGCCTTCAATGTTGAGAACACTTTCCCAAGGATCCCTGTGTTGACCACAGTGAGAGTGTGTGGGTGGGAGGGATCCCATATCTGGATGCTAGTGTAGAGGAACCCTGGATCTGAGGCTCTGCACGCACTTACTTGAAGGCACCCACTCCTTGGCCTATTCTGGAAGAGGGGATTTCCCTGTTCTCTGCTCTCAGATTTGGGCTGTCAGGGGCAAATGAGAGTGTAGGAGCTCTGTCAGCTCAGTGGTGTCCATTGTTTGTCAGTCCCTGGGGACATACTTGGAACAGCTGTCTCTGCTGTCTACATCACTGAGCAAGGAAGCTCTTGCTTAGATTAGCCACAGCCGCAAACCTGGAAAGCCCATAAATCACCAGCTGCAGCCCAGAAGCCACAGGCCTGGGAGGCCCTTACTGCCTCTGCTTTTGCTTTCTCAGTCACTGAGCTTAGAGGATCCTGCTTGGGGCAACCAGCAGGGAGTCCCATGTTTGGGGCAAGGGGAAGTGCAGGTCAGTTAAATATTCACCACTCTCAGTCACTGGTGAAGCCCAAGGTTGACCTGGATCCAAATAGTCCCAGGTCACGGGTTGTCCCCTCTTGCATAGAAAGCCTCATTGTTGATGTTCTGGCTTCAACTGCTCCTCCACTCATGAATTTTGGAGTTTTAGATCCTGTGCCCCTAGATACAGCACATGCTGTTCACTGCCATTTTGGACTCTCTTGAGGTTTCTAATTTCATATTATACTTTAGACTTTGAGTGTCACTTTTCTGTCACTAACTGTAGTATCAGAGGAGATAAGTCACAACTTTTATTTTTATATCAATCACAGGTTAGGTACTTTGCATCCCAGGCATACCCTCCTCCCTCATTCCCTCCCACCCTACCACTCCCTCCCTCATCTCCCTCCTCCCCGCCCCCTCCAAGTCCACCAGCAGGGGAGGACCTCCTCCCCTTCCATCCAACCCCAGCTCATCCTGACTCCTCAGGGCTGGCTGCAATGTCTTCCCCTGGGATCTAGCCAGTCTGTCACTCCCCGGCCTGTATGGGGAAGAGTGAAAGAGTCAGCCATCAAGATCATGACTGAAACAGTCCCTGTTTCCCTCACTAGGGTCTTCAGTCCAACAAAGAGGTATCATGGGCCCCATCTGAGCGGGGGCTCCAGGCCATATCCACACATTGTCCTTGATTGTAGAAACCGTCTCATACAAGACCCCTATGCCCTACTCAGTTTGGTCTTTGTGGAGCTCTTGTTCTCCCCAAGTCTCACCAACCTCCCCCAGATCTATCATTACTTCTCGCCCTCTGCCAAAATCTTGATCGCGAGTCTTAATATCTGCTCTGATACATCGCTACATTGACACCCCCCAGAGGTCCTCCTTGGCATGCTCCTGTCCTGTTGATTGTTTTCTCCTCCACTCAATGTCCATCCCCTTTGTTCAT